>SNQJ01S0073506.1:10477-25820 GCA_010110895.2 Picea sitchensis | reverse complement strand
CAGAACTTGATGAGGAAGGAAAAATCATATTGGAGCCTGAAGCCATCACTAAAACAAGAATTCACCAGCTGAGGAATAGATCCATTTCAGAGTATCCCATTAAATGGAGGAAACTACCAGCTGAAGATTCCACTTGGGAAGATGAGTCTTTTATATAGAAGCATCCAGAGTTACTCAAGTGTTGCGGACAACAATTGTCTCAAGGGGGGGGGCATGTTAAGCTCTAAATAAGGGCTCATTACCCCTTAATTGGGGCATATTATATTCGTAATGTTATTTTATTTATGTCGGCTTTAGGCCATTAGTTTTAATTATACCTCCAAGAGTCCTATATATACCAGGGAGACATTTTCGTTTTGAATCATCTTGTAATTGTACATTTATGGGGGCATAAGGAGGTTTCCCCCTTGAAGAGGCTTATTATCTGATTTTTCTTTTTTTCAAGGCGTTGAGTACTTATTATGAGGTTTTTCTATGCTATATTGATATTTGGTTCTTAACAGTCTCATTGTCAAATGTCGTTGTTTCCATCTATAGAATCTTTGTTGGAACTCTCTTGAAATGTCATGGAACTTCCAATTCAACAACAAAAAATTTCATGCACCGACCCCGCATAGTGAGCAATGAATGAGGCCAACGTTGAAATTTCTTCAATATGTGTCTATATGCATCGAAATTTGACATGGTTAGACTAGACACATGCCTTGACAATATGGGAGGGTTTCAAGACTCAAGGATGTATGATGTCATACAAAAACATTTTGAAAATATTTCAACATTGGTCCCATTCACAGGTCATCACTACCCATCATGTACTCTAGCCCTAGTACAATGTATTTTAATAGTTGTTTCCTTCAAAATTCGACCGATCAGAAAATTAAAACAAAATGAGAAGAGCCCTAGTACAATGTCTTTTAATAGTTGTACTCTAGCCGAGAAGACCCGCAAACCCTTTTTGAAGTGTCGTTATTATAGAAAACTTGTCACAACATCCGTAAAATGCAACATATTTATATATTTTATAATGTCGCAATTTTAATTATCAATGACCAAATCAAAGTTGACTTGGTCAAAATACTAGGTGAGCATTGGAGGGGAAAACCTAGTTTCCCCAACGTCGCAACTGCGACAACTATCTTCACAAACGTGGCAAGAGAGACGACTATGCCACAAACATGGCAAGAGAGACGACTATGTGGAAAACATGGCAAGAGACATGAAAATGTGGCAAGAACGACGACAACGTGGCAAGAGAGACGTCAACGTGTAAATAGCGACGATATCGGGCAATATAGAAAAAATAAAATAAAATTTCCTCTATTTTTTGATAGTATGGCCAATTTTGTCCATAACGCCGCAAATAGAACGTCAAAATTTTTACAATATGTACTAGTGTTGGCCTTCCATATACTGGAAACGTTCTGAATCGACCCTTCAATTCCACTTGAAGGCTATAAATGGGCCAAATCTAAACTATGGAAAAGAGGAGAAAGAATTCAAATTTGAGATCAAAGTTACTCTGGAGGAATTATTCATTTCACATTGAGTCTGCATCCCTTTGTCCTTTAAGTCTGAACACATTGTTCATCCCCCAAGATCTTCCCTTACTGATTGAGAACTTCATTGTATCTCTTATATGAGCTTGCCTTTGGTAGAGGATTGAAGTGGTGGAGGCCCAGCTAGAAGGAACTTAGTTTCTCGATTCTAAACCGTGCTGACATGGAAGTACATAACTTATTCACTTCTACTGATTATATCTTAATAGAAATATTCTTTTCTCCTCCAATTAACATCTTGAAAATATTTGAATTATTATTCCATGGGAGTATTTGTTTTGAATGTTGATGGATTATGCTATTGAATGTGCTAACATCATATATTATCACCATATTCTTGGTTGTTGAGGACTAGTTGTAGGTATATTGCTTTGGGTGAAGTGCTCAACGGTTGACTTCATTGAATGTATGGACGAGGTATGAATTTTATCTTGTCTTTCTAGCATATTTGTTTATATAGAATACTTAATAGTAGAGTTGATGTTTGCATTCATTTCTGTCTATTGTGGTTTACCCATAGCCATAGAGAGATTTTCCTCATAACAACCTCTTAGGATGATAGAGATATATCTTACTTGTGAGAGGAGGTTCATAGTGGTTTTCTTATACCACATGAGATTCCCTTTTCACCTTGCAGGGATGAAGATGTTGAACTTACCCTTTTTCTTTCTCAAAATACCCACCAAGATGTTAGCTCGGATCCAGGCACACCCTACAACATCTGAATAAAGTGTTTATCACTAAGGAATGATCAAGGTGTTGGTCATAGAAGAGTTGAAGAAAATAAACCAGACCTGGGAGCATTTCCTCTTTTACAAATAAAGCCAAGCTTCACTTTCTCAGTAATTATCTCATTCTCAGGAGCCATTACAACACCAGGAACCTTCTCAGTCCCCTGAACAAAAAGGGGAAAAATAAAAACCTGCATCTTCATCTATTGGTAAGAGGACTAAAAGGAAAGCTAAAAGGATCATTGTGTATAAGAAAACTAGGGTGAAAGAGGCTAAATAAAAGACTTCCCTTGTTAAGACTAAAGAATAAATAGAGAAGGGTGAAAGATCTACACCCAAGGAGCCTAAATCCTTGAAAATCATACCCCCTATTCCTCCTTTTCTAAAGCCATACACCAAAAAAAAGAAGGAACAAGTGCTGCTAGAAGAACCCGATTCACTTACAGCTCAATAAATCCAGCAAGCTAAGGAACAAGGAGAAAACTGGATAGTACTTTTAGCAGAAGCTACCCTGTCAGATTAAGTAGAAAAAAATGCAGGTTATACAAGACTGATAAGAAGAAGACACACTATACCCAACAACAAATTCAAGCTTAATGTAAAGGCCTTGAAAATCCAACATTGAAGACTAAGGTAATAGATGTGGACAAGAAATCTAAAGAGCTACAGGCTGTAACTCCTTCTAATACAGAATCTAGTGGCCAGAAAAGAAAAGTGAAGGGTAAGCCTTTTAAGGGTGAGAAGAGTGAAACATCAAAGAGGAGAAAATTTCAGAGAACTCCTAAGGGAAAAGGTACCACTACAACAAATCCATCTTCTAGATTTACCAAGCCTCAAACTACATCATAAAGAAGAATAGGCTTGGATGAGATTGATGAAGTGGAAGCTCACTTAGAGGAGAGGTAAATGAAGTTATTTTCCCGAAAATCAAGTTTTTCCTACTCTATATGCCTTAACCATGTCTAAGATATCTCATCTCTTTTTGAATATAACATATGCATGAGATTTTCTAAGGTATTAATGCATAATTTTGAAAGAAATAGAACGCTACCAGAATTTCTGGCAGCGTCGGGATAAACAATTTTATAATAGAATTCTACCAGAAATTATGGAAGCAACAACATTGAAGCTATTTTGACAACTGTTTATAGACCTTTTTGAGATGGTTAAAACATGATTGTGCCTCCTAAAGTTATGGGAACGTGGAAGAAAAATAGTTGATGGTTTTGGGTGATTGGTGGTTAGTTGATGAAGAAACAAGTGGTCCTAAAAATATGGTTCATTGCAACAACAACCCAGCCCAAGATTCGGTGTACCTCAAGCACACCCAACATCTTCATCATGATCAATTTTCTCCTCCTACTTAAACATCTGTCCAGTTAGTTAGGTAGTTGAAGAAGCATATCTCTAGTTATGCGTATGTTTTTTCTTGGGATGTAACTAAATGATTAATGATGTAATTAAGTTGTTACATTTATTTTGGAGGTGGTGTTGGGGCCTCTCCCTATATATTTTCTCTTGAAAATATTTGTAAGGGTTGGTTGGTTCGACCATAAGCTTTATATCAATAAAAATACCTATCTTCTCCTTATGTAGAAGGATCTTGTGATTCAAGAAATGTTTAATGCATGGCATGTTTCTTCTTCTGTTATTTTTCTATTCATCCATTTGCAGTAACTGGAGTTTATCAGTGAGAACCCTTTGGAGGATACAATCGGTTGTTATGTATGTTCAGTTTTTTTGTACATAATCTTCTAGCAGATTCAGTAGCATGTGAGTGAAGGTTTTATGACTGAGGCATTGAATACTTTATGCATGTTTTCATTTTTTTTTTCTATAGTTTGTATCTAAAATAGATGCAGGCTGATTTTTGGTTGTATGAGTTGCTTAGGATGTTTTAAATTTCTTAGGTCAACTATCAACTTCTTTGTTACACTTTATATTCATAATATTACAATCTAACCCTTGCAACTCATTCCATGCCACAATTTTCCAAATATGTGAGGTTCTATCTGAGTTAAAATCACTTTCAAGCATTTTCAGAGGCCATTCCACCTTTTAAACTTTCTCATTTACCAAAACCTGTTTGAAGTGAATCTTAATGTGTAAGGTTTACCCCTTTGTAGTTAAGGGGTGAATCCTTGCGTTAACACTTGGGTTTTGTGATCTCTTCAAATGAATTGAAGATGGATCCAGAGAATATAAGAGCAATCAAATAATGGCCTTTTCCAAGATGCATATTTGAGGTGAGAAGCTTTCGTGGATTAACAAGTTTTTACAGAAAATTCATCAGGAATTTCAGTGGCATTTGTGCACCCATACTGGAAACTATAAAGAAAAAGAACAGATTTTTTAATTGGATAGCAGAACATGAAAAAATCTTCAGAGTATTGAAAGAGAAGATAACATAACAACCAATTTTGGTTCTTCCATATTTTAAGAAAACATTTCAAGTGAGATGTTATTCAAGTGGAATAGATATTGGTGCAGTATTGAGCCAAGACAATAAGCATGTTGCTTATTTCAATGAGAAGCTAAATGACACTAAGAGAAAGTATTCCTCATATGATAAGGAGTTTTATGCTATAATACAAGCTCTAAAAAAATGGAGACACTATCTTATTCCAAAGCATTTTGTCTTGTATAGTGACAAACGGGCTTTACAATTCATAACAAGACAAGAGAAATTGAACCCAAGACATGCTAAATGGGTAGAATTCATGCAGAATTTTACATTTGTTGTTAAACTCATTAGTGGTAGAGCTAAAAAGGTTGTTGATTCTTTGAGTAGGATATGCATGATTATGCAGGAATTTCAAGTGGAGACCTTAGGGTTCGAACACCTTAAGGAAATGTATCGTGAAGATCCAGATTTTAAAGAGGATTATGAAGAATGTGAAAACCATTTTCTAAGGGACAAAAGACAATGGATAGAGTATTTAATCCAAGATGGATTGTTGTTCAAAGGAAACCAACTCTGTATTCCTAAATGATCAATGAGAGACAACCTGTTGAAAGAAAAACACTGTGGAGGATTGGTTGGACATTTTAGCTATGATAAGACTTATGCACAACTGAGTTATTCATACCATTGGCCAAGAATGAGATACAATGTGAAGAAATTTGTGGACAGATGTAGAGTCTACCAATATGAAAAAAGGAAGCAACAAAACATTGTTCTATATCATCCATTTCCTATTCTAGACATGCAGTGGGATGCCATAAGCATGGATTTCATGTTGGGATTGCTAAGAACCCAGAAGGGGGATGATTCCATATTTTTAGTGGTTGACAAGTTCTCAAAAATGGCACATTTCATACCATGTCAGAAAACTAGTGATGCTACTCACATAGCTAATTTATTTTTCAAGGAGGTTGTGAAATTGCATGGCTTTCCCAAAAGTATAGTCTTAGACACAAATACCAAATTCGTGGGACACCTTTGGAGAAATCTATGGAAAAGGATGGGGAAAAATATTTCGTTTAGTTCAACATATAACCCTCAGAAAGATGGACAAAATGAGGTGGTAAATCAAAGTTTAGGGAATTTGCTAAGAAGTTTGGTCACTGAACATCACAGTTAGTGGGATCAAATTTTTCCCCGAGAAGAGTTTTCTTATAATGATTCTTCAAACTGAATCACTGGAAAAATCCCATTTCAAATAGTGTATGGAATGCATTCGAGAGGAATTTGAGAGTTGATATATTTGAGACATGATGAGTTTCGAAGTGTAGGAGTAGAAGACTTTGCTACTGAGATGTAGAATCTTCATGATCAAATAAAGGGAAATCTACAGGATAGCAGTAAGAAGTTTAAGAGTCGAATTGATCAGAAAAGGAGTGAGGTTCATTTTGAAGTTGGAGGTCAATTTTTAGCACACCTGAGAAAAGAAAGGTTCCCAAGGGGAACATATAACAAATTAAAGATGAAGAAAATTAGACCATGTAAAATCCTCAAAATTTTTGTTTCCAATGCTTATAAGATTGAGATGCTAGAAGATGTGGGAATATCACCCATATTCAATTTTGCAGACCTATACCCTTACAGGATGGATGATATAGAGGGGATAAATGATCAGAAAGAGATCCAACGGGAAAAGAAGATTCCCACAACAGAAAATCCGCAAATGGATAAAACTATAGATCAAAGAATTGGTAAGAAGACCATGAGGAAAAATTATTTTGAGTACCCGGTGAAGTGGAAATATCACCCAACAGAGGATGCTAGTTGGGTAACTGAACCTCGTATTCAGAAGCATGGAAAAATAGTATAGGAGCTTATGGATAGGAGCCCATGAATGTTTTTTTCCATAGGAGTATGATGCAGGAGCATCACCATCAACAATTAAAGAGGCTAAGTGGAGGACAACTCAACACCCATTGTGCACATTTCAAATCAGTTTTGATTCCAAGGAGAGCGCGTTACTTTGGATATTTTGAAAATGTTGTAATAAAATGTCTTTTAATGTTTGGAGGCTTGATCCATTTCATGAGATCATAGGGGATTGTATTTTTTTTTAATGCAAGTTAGGATTGTACATATATCGAGCATCAACTCGTATCTGAATGTAACGACCATTTATTGTAATAAGCCTTAGTAGATAGGTGTTTTAATTGTGATAAGATAGCACTAAGATAATAGGTAGGAAGGATTGAGAAGCCTCTCCATGTATAAATATATGTAACCAATGCCCAAATAACGTTGTTGAATGTTATTGTTATCGCTTCTAGTCATTGTAGAGAGATGTAGATAATTGTATGAGTCCATGTACATATTTTACAGAAGGAATACAAGTAGAGAGGTTTGATTCCAAATGTGTGTTGTTGTATTCATCTGAGTTAATTGAGTATATGTGACGACTCTTTTTATTTTATGTGTTTTATGTTCTTGAGTATGTATTTAACTAATAGATGTGTGAACTATTAATGTTGTTATAAGTTTTGATTGTTTATCTTCTGATAGTTTTGGTGCATGGAGTGCATAGTTCCCACAAGGAGTGTGAAGGCCGAGTCAAGATTGACTCAGAATCTCAAAAGAGGTAGTGTGAAACTTTGTAGAGGAAGTGAAAGGAGTGCACAATCACTTGGTGGAGAGAAAATTTTGAAGAAGACATGTGCAAGGTGTGCGTCGGGCCAACACTTAGTCGAAGTGTTGAAGAAATCTCAGAGGGGACGAGCGCAAGGAGTGCGTAGGGAGATTTTTTTGAAAAATTATCTAAGTCCAAAATCTTTTAGAGTTCAAAGGATGTAAGGAGTGTGCCAGAGGTCTAAGATACCTCAAGGAACAAAGATCAGGAAGGATAGAGGTCAAAATACTTAAGGGGGAGGAAGATTTATTTGTTTTAAATGTCGAATATACGAGATCCATGCAGGAGGATCCAATATCTCTCATCACTGTCAGATATGGAGAATTTGTGTGAGGATTAACCTATTAAGTCTTTCAGAATTCTCTTATTCGGGATATTTGGAGTATAGGACATGGAGGAATCGGGATCCCCGAAGGTCAGAGCTAATCGTGACTGTCCACTTCCCAAGGATACGTGTGAGAAGACCATCAAATATGGAAGACTAGAAGTCTGGGAGAATAGAGGGAAGAAGTGTTTGATCCCTCTTGAGCCCCGAAATACAGAGTCATTCTGAGCCATCCAGTAGAGGAGGAAACATGGCATTAGATCCCAAGGTCCAGAGAGGTAGCACTGAAGGGAAAAGGAATGAAATATTTCTTAGAAGCAAATACTTCTGAAGTCCTGAACCACGAGATTCATCCCAATCATTGATATTAAGAAGGACACATCGAGGAAGGAGAGGTCCTTCGACATTTTGAGTATTCGAAAGATACAAGGGTTTGCACTAAGAATACACCTAGACACATGAAGCCTAAAATAGATCTAGGCCATCCGTTTGATAGACTGTGGTAGCCGTTGATTTGAGTCCTTTGCGAATCCACAAATCCAGTGCTACGGAGGATCGTAAGAGTTAGAAATTAGGAACTCTTGAAGCCTAGAGTCTCGTAGTGAATTGTGACCATTGGTTGATGGGAAGGCCTAGACTGTTGATTTATTTTTCTATGAGTTCATTGGTCCAACACTCTGGTAGAACTATGGAGTGGCAATTCAAAACCCCCAAAGCCAGAAGCTGTGAAGTGAACTACCAGTCATCGATCTGGTGGGAGAGTAAGAGTCGTCTGATCTTCTTCAGAGTTCGTCCTTTGGGAGCACTCTATTTTGGAACGGGTAGAATTATCGAAGCCAAATTCATGAAGTAAATTCCCATTGTAGATTGGAGTGGACACTGTGAGTTGTTGATTCCTGCTATGGTTCGATGCTCCATCAATTAGGTGATTCAGAAGGATTGTAGTCCTATTCTGTGGAGACTCTTGAATCTGGATAGATCCAAAGTACCAAATTCTTCGAAGGCTTGAGGTTTGGCCCAAAGTTCCCGGGAAGGATATTTTTGTGCTCGGAGACCCCTGAGAAGCAAATTTTTTCATTTGGGAAGGAGAATTTAAGACCTACGTAGTGGATTTGAGGGTTCATAAAGATCTTGTGAGTTATTTCATCTCTCGAAGTCGATCAATCCTAGACCGGGATGTCGCACAGACCCCAGGAGTGGGTGGGGGTCTACATCATAATGTGAAACCCAACATATACAACCAATGCAAACCACTACACCCCCACAGCTTGTTCACCTATAATTTCCACACATGTTCTCTGCACATATGTATATGGCTCACATGGTTGGGTTTTCTAATTCTATTTTCAACTATTGTGCGGATAATTCATAGGACTAATTGTTTCCTAATTTGGCCCTTCTACACCTTTGCATTTGCAATGGCTTCGCATTGGGGATTCTGATAGGCCACATAATTTTCATGATGACCAAGTCATTTATGGCACTTTGATTTTCTTGGATTTGTGAAAACTGAAGGCTAATTAGAACTTGTGCAAATTAAATTTTATGGTTCTCTACGATATTTCTAGTTCTTTCTATTAATCATTCCCCATATTTTGTAAATAAATTAGGTATGGAAAGCACAAGTTAGTAAATATTCCCTATGCAGTTGGCCTTAATGAAATCCAACCTCGGTAATGTACTATTCATAATTTTCACGTTTATCAAAATGCATTTAAAGAAACAAACACATAGTAGATAGAAAAACAAAACAACATTCTTGTGAGGATAGCCTATGTAGGACATATTCCAGTAACAATCTTGCTTCAATGAAAATTTAGAGAAGGTCCATGGACAAATTTCCTTGCTAAACTTAAACAATATGATATGAACATTAACTTATTGGAATTTTCCAGATGAAAAGTACTATAAATTGATGATTTGCATTGAATTTGTAGACATCTACCATGCAAATGATGCACTAACTCAATATGTAACCATCTTTCATAAAAAAACTCATCAAAAGGATTTTTACCTAGCCATTTACAAGACAACCTGAGAGGCCAACAAATTTGCAAATATCATATTACACGTGAAGTCATGGGTAGCACATAGGAGATTGGAAATGATGGTACTCTCGCACATAAGATACAAGGAATACAAATCATTTCACAGTATTGAATTTTCAAGAAATTTGATCCAACCATATCACACATGTACGACATGCACATATAGTTATGACCCCACACTAGGAAAAGGTCATATGGAGTACGGTGAATCGTTTCCACTACATACAACATTAAATGAACATAGATCTGAATTTCAATGTATCAGTACAGGAACACCGATGCATGGAGTCGACGTGAAAATGGGAACATCATGGTGCCAATTTTTGGTTGTATTTTGAGATATTTATACAACTTTCTAGGGCCATAGTATTCAAATCCAATTTGCATTCCTTCACAAATAAATCTCCCACTAGTTGTCAATTGAGAATCTCTACCAACCACTAATCCACTAGGTCCATTTGTCCCAAGAATCATAGTTCAATTGAAAATTCCCCACTTCCATGGGTTCTCCTAGAAAACATATGATTTAATACAACTTGCAATTCATGGAGACTGTTTGTAGTCCCATCGTGTCATTCTCATGTCAGCTAGCACTGGGAAGTAAAATTTTGGGAAGGGGACCCAATGCACAATTGATGAGAAATATCCCTAGCCTCATGAAACAGTTACCTGAACTGTGCTAAGAAGTTCATGTGGTTCGTCAAATCTCTACGTCAACATCTACTCTGTGTGTTTCCATGGATCAACACAATTGTTGAACATGACATGTGCACTCTCCAGACTGCCCCCTCTATTGGTTTTAGTTTTATTCCTATTATTTATTGTCAAATAATCCAAACCAAACAAGAGGATAACATTGGAATTTCCCATTGGAATGATTACCCAGACCTTGTGATTTTCAAGTGCCTGAGTAACTAGGAAAAGTTCTAGCTGCAAGACTTGGGCCAAATAGTTCTTGGATTTCTGGAATGCAGGATGAAGCACGCCCACATTTCACCATTCCAAAGGAAGCCTAAGCATAGAGATGTTGTTATCTCGGAAAAATGTATACCAAATCCAAATGCTACCTCTAGGACGACCCTACCAATTCAAAAATTTGTGCGAGGCTTCAAAAAAAACCTAGATAGATGGTTTGTACTTACTCAAGCAATGTGAGGGTATCCAATCTAGCCACAATCACAATGCTCACAATTCAACATAGCATTTTTCTATCGTCCCAATACTGCTTGAGCCGAGGACCACCAAGTTAATAATGTTCGAATCTTGCTAAGTATTGAATGTTAGTGTTAGAAGTATGTAATAGGGTGCAATCTCTGGAAAAATAAACCATCATGCACCATATATCAACAATGAGATCATTTTTTGTTCTTTCTACTCCATAACACTAACTACATCAAACGATAGTGTTAACAAACATAAATAAATAATATCATCTTATTTATAGATCTTGTTTCCCTTTGATAGATAAGCATCAAATGACAAGACAATCACACATTAAAAACACATAATCAATGGCCCATAGGAATGCAACCATTGTTGAAATGTGAAAACTACATAGCATAGATCTATGAAATGTACTAGTCTTCCTTTGTACGCGTCATTCTTTTCAAATGAAAATAATCCAAACTTTGTTTCTATTTTGCAATCCAGTGTGTCTTTTCTCAATTCAACAATTATCTAATTTAATGTTGTACATGTATTAATTCAATAATGCACTATCATCCAATAAGTTCAAGTAGAAAAATTTTCCTTCAATACATTGTCCATTCACATCTGACAGAAGGCTATATCATATGTGTAATTCCAAAATTGTCTACGGTGACGATTTGTTCAGTCTGCCACACAACATTCAATATGAAAATGCCTTAGAGTTTTGTATTTAAAATCTTAAAAAAACGTTTATTTCCAACCTACTATCGATAGGATATCCAAGTATGAAATATGCACTTTCAATTATACACACTACTATGTATTATGGATATATATTGGTGCATATGCATATAATTTACCAAAAAAATAGGTCATTCCTTGCGTAATTGTTACAGGCACACCTCCTCTTAGGAAATTTTTATTGAGTTTCTTATCATGTATTTCTTGTCACTTCTTTCTCTCCTGTAATTTCTCTATTTCATTTTCATGTGAAATCAGTGCACCAAATTCAATGAACACACAAATAAACCCTTATGTCAAAATCACAGGAAATACACAATATTAACGGACAACAAATGAATAGTACATAGATAAAATTAGAAAAATGCACCTCCCCAGTTATTGTTCCATGTTTCTTTCTTTTCCCTATTCTCTTTTTAAACATTGATATTTGTTTCAATGTATTTCATATCGAACAAGTCAAATAGAAATGCAGATCGATGACAACAAGATGTAAACACAATGCAAATTATCGATATTTTATTTTCTCTATGACCAAAATATCGGCTATATTAGTTTCTTGCAATTCCCAACACAATTTAGTGATCCAAAACATAAACAATAAATTTCTAAATATGTAACAATGATATGAAAACATTCTTTCATTCAGATGATTTTTAAGCTATTCCTATATCATCGAGCAACTGGGGGAGAAAAATAAACAGAAATATATATATATATAGTTTTTTATTTTGTTTATATTTGATTCCTTTTATATCTATATAGTTTCTAAAATAGATCTTGACCAATTTAATCCACCCTTGAAAAAGAAAAACAATAAGAATGCACTAAATGTTTTTTCGCATATATGATGCACATCACCAATATTGCATTCAACCATTTGATTCAACAATACAACTGATAAAAGAGGATTGGTTTTCTTAAACATTATACCAATGCCAATGCAAATTTTAATGGAAACAAGTAACTACACTATGTATAGAGAACACACTATCAAACAACATGATGCGAGATGCAAAACTACAACAATGTGGAAAGAGAAAATGTATTAGTTCTCTACACACGATTTGAATATAAACCAAGTGCTAAATAGAAAAAGTATCGGCTCTATGCATCATACACCTATGTGGAAGTACTAATGACATCACTCTACCAATTTCACAAGAATCTATGCAACCAACTATGCCAATGCCAGACTGTAAGTGGTATGAATTCTTAGTGCAAGGGTCAAAAGTGAAGAATCTTGCACAACAACTAAAAAATAGAGAAAGCGTTTGCTCATTCTATTTTGAATCCTCATCCATTCCACACAACTATAATTCGTCGACTTGAGATGGTCTATTTTTAATACTTTTGCAAAGAACCCACACAAGTCATCCTCTCACATTACTACAGTTCAACATCTCCACATTCCAATAGTTTTGCATCTGTGATTGTGACAAGCAACACAATTTGCAAAATAGGTCATTGATTTATGGTAAATTGATTTACTATGATTTAGGAGGAAAGGGCATACATATAGAAGTAGTTACAAGAAAATTTGCTTCTTATCTGTAGACTTTTCAATGGTTTTTTATTATAGCTATTGTTATTTGGAAGGTAGCCAATATATGTGTAAAAGGAATTTTGGCATATTGACATCCTGCTCTTGGCTTTGGGGTAATTTGAGGTCTGTGATCTATTTTTCTTTGGATGATTTTCTAGTCAAAATATTTTTTACTTGGCCACTTTTGAAGTTCGATGGAGGTTTTGCAATAGTAGGTGTGAAACTGCACAACAATAACCGACATGAATTCTCTACACAAGCATTGAAAATACACAATATTGGTTGTGCTAGTGATGTTCCTTTGCCACTGTCAAGGTGCGCAAGACATATTTCCACCAAGTGTGGGCATATGTTCATAGTTATACATGGCATACTTAAGAAAGTCTATTTTTAAGCCTTGTGCGAAGAATCGACATGGGTCATCCCCCTACATTGCTACACTTCTACACCTCTACATTTACAATAGTTTTTCATCCCTAATCATGAAAAGCAACATAATTTTCAATATAGGTCACTAATTTATGGTAAATTGATTTTTTCTGATTTATGAGGAAATTCCATGCATCTAGAAGAACTTCAAATAAAATGTGTTTCTTATCTATAAATTGATCGATGGTTTTTTATTATGGCTATTGCTATTCGAAACATAGCCTATATATGTGTAAAATACAATTTAGTGGATTTGCATCCTTCTCTTGGCCTTGGGGAAATCACATCTCTATGATCTATTTATGTTTGGATAATTTTCTAGTAAAAAATCATTTTTACTTGACCACTACCACTTTTGAAGTTGGACGAAAGGTTTTTCTATAGCCATATATCTACCCTCTGTACGACTATGCCTATCACATAGTAGACAATTGGTCCATTTTCAATACATGTGCCAAGAATTCATATAATCTGGAATTATGCATTCACTTGGAGGTAGTTCCAAATCGCTTCCCTTTTCTTCCAAATATGACAAAATCAACATCTAACAAATCATTGGGATATTGTCCAAGTTACATCCCCTATAAAAATTCATTGTGTAGAGGAACGAGACTACACGACCATAACCGACATATATTCTCTTCCCAAGCATTGAAAATACTCAATATTGGTTGTGTTAGTCATATTCTTCTATTAGTGTTGAGGAAAACAAGATAGCCACACTGAGTGTCACCATATGTTCATAGAAAAGGTCTCCGAAAAAAATATAATATGCTCTTATTTTTGAACTATACCTTCTTATACTATAATCAAACCCATCGGGAAAATGAAAAGATGGAACACAATTTAATGCACCAACCAAACAATCCCTTGCACCATATGAAAATGCTTCCAACCTAAAAATAACATTCCTCTATAACACATGTAAAATAATGCACTACTCCCCAAATTTATACATGCACTATCTCCATAGCATCAAGCAACTGCAAAAGAAGAAGAAAAATACAAGATGACCATAGAGAAATGAAAAATAAGAATCAAGACCTAATATTCTCTAGCATATAGCATACAATGTAGAGAATTTGTTATAATAAAATGTACATCTCCACAAACCCAAAAGTAGAACTCTTGCAACTCACCACTCCGAGCACTTTGAAAATCATAACATCTCTATCTTTGAACCACAACAATTGACATGCTAGATAAACACATTCAACAACCCAAAAAACAAAGTGAATAATATAATATAAAAAAAACACACCTTCTCTCCATGTTCACCTTTGACTTTTTTCGGCCTAGAAATTATCTATAACGACCCTCATTCAACTTGAATTGCTTATGGAAAATATAACAACACAAAAAAAGTAGTTGCACTATGCACAATGAAAAATCTATCAAACAACAACTAGAGAAACTAATTGAACTTGTCTAAAATACATATATTAATATGGTAGCCAACTAGTTAGAAGCAAGATACTAGATGCACATGACTTCTTACCCACTCTCATAAATTTCTACAAGCCCAAAAAATAGATATCTTCCAAGTTACCAGCCACAACACCTATAAATTTGGGAACAACCTCCCTTTCCTAGATTATAGCACAATGTATCATGATCAAACCCAAAGAATTGAACAATTAATTACAACAAAATAATTCAATTAAAACTCATTGTAATCTGTGAAATCTATTGCAAAGAACCATGTGAAACAATACACAAAAATCCCTTCAA
>SNQJ01S0073505.1:85993-101123 GCA_010110895.2 Picea sitchensis | reverse complement strand
GGTTTCTATTATCAAATATTTGATATGGATCTGATCATGGCTTGATTTTATTATCCAAATACGTTCAATATGATTGATCCAAAAATAATATTGGATTGCTACAAATAATTTTATGAGCAACAACAAATAAAATTTGGAAAGGCGTCAAGATCAGACAGATGATTTTGCAAGACTGATTGCAACCAAACCATGAGGAATTTGATGAAACAGTTAAAAATTCATTTCCCAAATGGTCCCGTTTACCTTCCGTGTGGATATTTTCCCAAAAACATGTACGATTTGAGAGATATTGATGTCTTTTTACGAGACAAATTTCAGGTGGCGAAAATTGTTAGTGACGCCTAGACTGTTCACTCATTGTATAAATATATGAAAAAGTTTAGAGCCATATGGATCCAAGAATTGGAGAGAAGGATTTTTATCCTTTCTCTTTTGTATATTATTTCTTTTGTAAACTTTTTTTATTTTCAAATGGAGTAACGGATGGTTGGAATCTTTAGGAGAATGGATGAGTATTTTCAAAGAAGAATATGGAATTCTAGGTTGCTTATTGGCTTTTGTCCTGTGAGTAAAATGGTTTTATTTTCATTATAATATCTTCATATTCTTTGAGTAATTGATTATGAATTGATTTAAATTAGCTTTAGTCTATTTTATCAATACATGGTTAATTGCTATCATTTATGTATTAATTGTTTTTTTTTATCTTTAAGAGTCTATTATCTCAAATAAATCTTCCAGGACTACAGTATGGGCATGTGATTTTGAGAAAGAATATGGGAAAACAATTCATATTTGGATTTAGACCTATGTGATGCTTATTCCATTTTGTTCTTTCATTACTGTTGTATTATGAGAATATTATTATGGTTGATTTTAGCTTTAACTTGTCATCATATGGTGTTTTCATACTGTTAAATGTTATATGTTGTCCATAATTTCTTATTCTATTTTTTATGTGTGATCAATCGATCATTTGATTATTATGGAATTTATTTCTAATGTTAAATGATGGATAATATCAATACTCAGAATTGAGTTTTCTTTCATTCTTAAATATTAATTATCTTAAGATCACATGATTTTTAATTAGTTGTCTTCCTGTTGTTATTAATTTACTCCAATATAAAATACTTCTTTGAATGTATTCTGGAAGTGCTAGTATTGTTCTATTATAGGTTTCCCTTAACAACAGTACATGCATGAGCTCATACAACACAGAAAGATAATATCAATTTCGTTGATCAGCTACAAATTATTCTGTGTGTTATTTAGCTAAGTTGTTTATGAATTAAACAATGATTACATTAATTAGCTTTGATTGTTTTTGTGTCACTATTTCAATCGTATTCATTTAGTATTTATTCATTTAATATCTTTAAAAAAAAAGACAAAAAGAAGTGTTGTTCATATTTGATTTAGAAACTTTATCAAACAATCATTTTCGCAAGATTTCATGCAAACCTTGTAAACTATATATAAATTGTTCATAATCAATTGTATATTCACATTCTTAGATAAATATTTGTAATTATTGTGTTGATTATTAGAATCTTTTATTTAGTTAGCTTATTTCATTTTTCTATCTTTAGGACCCTAGTTGGATAACGGACCCTTTAAACCTGTCAGAATAGGTTATACCAAACGGCTTGGATTATTTAGACAACCCCGAACTAGATCTATTATTCCAGTTGACGGCATGTCAAATTTTCCCATCAACATACCTGTATCCTATTAGGATAATACAGAACATTAAACCCCTCTGTTATGCTCTCTAATTTCTCACTCCCGGTTAATATTCTAAGCTATGGAAAAAATACAATAGTATAGAATGAAAATCCTTCTCCTCCTAGTGGCTCGGTATTCAACATAGCGCAATAGCCATATAGAGGTAGGTTTTTGAATTCCTCAACCTGTTATAGCTTTAATTCCCACCCTATAGGCCAGAGAGGAATTCATTAGAGGATAGAAGCCAAAAACCACATTTTCCCTAAATTTTGACCCCTTTTTTAGCACTATTGGAGGTCCTCGCAAGACACCCAGTAGACAACAAGCGAGGAACTTCGCTTGTCAACAATGTTCAACAAGAAAGGCATTGTCAAACTTATAGAATTAGGGAATTAAAAGGTGATAGGTGAGGGATGATTTGTATATTCATGGAAAAGGACTAGAAACTCACATCATTTGAGTCTCTAGTGGCCTCTAGAAGATATAGAAGCCTCTCCCAAGCCTACTCCAAGAGATATATAACAAAGGAAAGTCTTGGGAAAGAGGAGGAAGAATTGAATGGTATTGTTATGTTTTCCAACTACAGAGGTATCCATCTACTACAACCAGGAGTTAGTGAAGCCTAGCCTGACCAAGGAGCTGCAAGGAGAGGCAAGGAGCGAGGAGGTTAAAGTCGCTTGCATCAAAATTTTAGGTATGCATGTCTTGATGTAATGTTATTATGATTAATAATATATCAATGGTTTTTCCTCCATATTATTTGTGTTTTTTCATAAATGATAACAATTAACCATGTATTGATAAAATAGACTAAATCTAATTTAAATCAATGCATAATCAATTACTCGAAGAATATGAAGATATTATAATGAAAATAAAACCATTTTACTCACAGGAAAAAAGCCAATAAGCAACCTGAAATTCCATATTCTTCTTTGAAAATATTCGTCCATTCTCCTAAAGATTCCAACCATCCGTTACTCCATTTGAAAAGAAATGTCTTTTACAAAAGAAATAATATACAAAAGAGAAAGGATAAAAATCATTCTCTCCAATTCTTGTATCCATATGGCTCTGAACTTTCTCATATATTTATACAATGAGTGAACAGTCTGGGCATCACTAATAATTTTCACCACTCGAAATTTGTCTCGTAAAGAGACATCCATATCTCTCAAATTGTGCAGTTTTTGGGACAATCTCTACGCTGACGGTAAACGGGTCCATTTGGGAAATGGTTTTTCAACCGTTTCTTCAAATTCCTCACGGTTTGTCTGCAATTAGTCCTGCAAACTCACCTATCTGATCTTGACATCTTTCCAAATTTTATTTATTGTTGCTCATAAAATTATTTGTAGCAATCCAATATTATTTTTGGATCAATCATCTTGAACGTATTTGGATAATAAAATCAAGCCATGATCAGATCTATATCAAATATTTGATAATAGAAACCTGTGAAACAAAAGAAACCTAAATTAATAACCTAAAAATTGTGAATAAAACAAAATCTAGAAAAATCTGCATTTTTTAAAGAAATATTCAATGAAAAGCAAGGAGAAAAAGATTTAAAGTGGACTTTCTTGACAACATTCATATTATGGATTTCTTGGTGTACTTACTTGTGTTCATAAGCGCATTTATTACACAAAGTATTGAGAAAAAAAAATTAAAGAAACCTACTCTAAACTACTAAATAGATCAAAGCGCTAAGTAAAATCATTATTTCCAATGCGACCACAAGAGCATCTTCAATCCTACAAGGGATAGAAGGTTGAAAATGAGAATAAAATAATGTAGTATTTGTAGATACAAAGAAATATGTCATGCTTACCTCATATATATTCTTTTAAAAAGCAAAACAAACATGATCTTACCATTATTTTGAAACTTCTTTTGTATCAATCCTCCAACCATTCTACAATCGGTCATGATATGGGTCATAATGGTATGGAAGAGTGTAAGGAAATAGTAAGTTTGAAAAAATTGTCAATATTATGGGGACGTTGCTGTATCCATCAACCAAAGACAAAGTGCCCCATCCTCCTGACAAATCTCCAAGTGTTCATCAAATTTTTCACATATGAAGGATCTATGAGGAATCATGTCATGCTTACTTCCCTAGATATTTGGGTAAAAACAAAGCAATCACAACTTTATCTTTATTGGCAGGAATTTTTGGGAATCACGAATCTTCAAAGCCATTCTAAGACCCTATCTTAAAAATTAGGATGCAAACTATGATTTTGATGAAATGGATATATCAATGGAGAACACATAAGATGATTCATGACATCAATTAGATGATTGGTTTGAATGATTCCTTTGATAAGATTGATCATTTCAAAATTTGAATCATAAACATTAAAATTCAAAATTAATCAAAACGAATATGCAATGCGAATCTTCGATTCACATAAGAATGAGTGCATTGTCTTTTCAAAAAAATGGAGTGAAATAATGCCCTTGCAACATGTTATTTTTTCATGCGAGTGATGAAAGTGAAAAGTGTCAAATCCGATTTCATAAATGTTATGTTTTGAATTAATTTCAACAAATATTGACATATCGAAAGATTAGATTGTGATGGAAAAGATTACGATACCGTGGGTAAAATACCATGCACACCAAAATATAAGAAGAGATCGAGATATAAAGAAATTAAAATGAATTGAAGTGATAAGATGAAAATATTCTCTTGAGCTATGATAATTAACAATGGTATTATCATGACATTCATATTCACTTGCCTTATACTTCCACTCTCTTTTGGTGATAAATCCTTCAACATAATACAAACATCTAAATTTGCCTCTTGTATGATGGATAATTCAAAACTTTCACGACAAACATCCGATCTTTCTTGTGGATGATGGGTATGTTAAGCCATAATATTGTCTATTACCTGGTAGGGCATATTAGATTAGTAATGTTATTTTATTTATTTATGTCAAACTTTAGGCCATTAGTTGTATTATACCTCCTAGTCTATATATACAGAGGAAACATTTTCATTTGAATCATCTTGTACTGAACATTTAAAATTGGGGTAAAGGAGGTTGCCCCTCGAAGAATATTATGCAGTATCTCTTTTCAAGAATTGAGTACTTTTTCGAGGTTTTCTATGCTATATTGATGTTTGGTTCTTAACGCATATGGTATCGAGCTCAAGGTCTTGGGGTTCCGGCTGCTACATCTCTGAGACTTGCCGTGGAATTTTTCACTATAACTTTTTTTTCTACAATGTTTGAAGGAACAACTTGTAGGGTATTTATTATATGGATCAAGTTACGTTGGTTTCAAAATTTAGCTCCACAGGGGGCCTTATACTTTAGGAGATATAGCATGTACAAGATGGGGTTCTAGAATCATCATGAAATGATTCTTTGCATAATTTTATCTATACAAATTTTTATGTAACGTTTTAGACCATCAAATCTGGAGGCTATTCTGAGGAAATTTATTTATACGTGGTAAAATTTCAATACGGGTCATCTTAAATTTGTAGATACACCACATGTAAGATAGAGATGGTATTTGACTAGTCCTATTAGCTAGTCTCAAAGAGTTGTTTCAATTAAAACAATCATAACTTATTCCTAGGTATCAGTGTGTGGAATTTGGTTGCATTGTGTGGGGCACACTACAAGTGAGATCTCCTGGAAAGACCACAAATCAGCAAGTTGTGGGAAGTTATAAATAGAATTATTCCACTTGGCACATCAATTTTGATCAGACCTGTGTCATTGAAGAGAAGACATATCATAGAAATACATAAGATAAAGTTTCATACCGAGGAGGTCCAAATTGGGAGATACAATGAGAAGAAATGTGTCTACTTGAGAACCACCTCAAAATCAAGGTTCAAAAGTGATACTTGGCCAACATGCCACCAAAGGAACCTCTACACCAAATAAGCCTCTGAGAAAATCCTACTTGGACTCTTGATGAGGTGAAGAAATGCATAAGGACAAAAATGATTTAAGCTAAAGATGGATTCAGTATTGGAATCCAAGTTGGATACTAATAATAAAGTTCAATGGAAGCTAAGTTGGATACTAAGATGGATTCAATGGAATCCAAGTTGGATGCTAAGATGTTCAATGGAAGGTAATTTGGATACTAAGATGGATTCAATGGAAGCTAAGATCATGGAAGTATTGAAAAATTTTTGTATGAAGACACCTAAAAGTGAAAATGCATCCCATGAAATTCATGATGTGGACACAAGGAAGGTGAATCAAGAATGGAGAAACTCCAACTTTGGGTTGAAACGAACCATGTTCCTAAGATTGACATGAGGAAGTTTGATGGCAGGACCCAATCACATGGATACTTCAAATAGAAGCGGGTTCTTTGATCTCCATAATGTGCCACATACACAAAAAATGCAATTGCTTCTTTATAGCTAGAACCTAATCAATTTTGTTTGGTATCGATGGCTTTTTTCGCAAATCACTTGTCCCTTGGATAATTTTCATGGAAGAAATGATAGCACATGAGGATACAAGGAGAAATACCTTCTTTGTAATTGATAAATCTCAAGCAAAGGGTTGGAGTTACCGAGCACTTTGAGAACTTCCAAAGATTGAATATAAGGTAACCGATATTCCAAATGAGCATGATTGATGTATTCATGGGAACTTTAAAACATAACATTCAACATGAGGAGTTCGCCTTTAGGAACCCAAATCATTGGAGAATGCATTTAAGGTGGAAAGAAATGTTGAAAGTAAAAATATGGCTATGGCCTCTTTGGAAGGACTGTCCTAACATCTATAGAGAACAATACTCCTTCTCTAAAACACCTCAACCACAAGGTTGACACCTCAACTCTAATTGGAGGGAAAGAAAAGCAAAAGGTTTATGATTTAATTGTGGCAGCCAATTACGATTAAGGGACATAAGTGTGGTGAGAAGAATTATTCTACATAGATTGTGAAGGAAGAAGAACAGAACAAGAACAAGAACCATCTCAAGATGAAAGCATTGAAGCAATTTCGTCTGAAGAATAAAATCCACGATATGGAGTGTAATGCTTTGGTTGGATTAGCACTCCTCAAACCCTGAGATTGAAGGATACATCAAAGAAAAAAGGGTAATAGTCCTAATTGATTACATGATTACTCATAATTTCATTCAACGTAAATTAGCCAAAGATCCTCAAATTGCTTTGTATATCCAGTAGCAGAGTTCAAGTAATGGTTTACTTGGATGGGTAACTGTAATTTCTGGGAAAGATGCAATAAGATCAATCTTCTTATGGAATATGTAATGAATAGTCCAATGATTTCTATACCATAGGTGATTAGGATGTTGTATAGGAATCCAATGGTTACAATCATTAGGAATAGTGGCTTTTAATTTTCAAAAACTTTTCATGTAAGTACATTGGAAGGGGAAAAGAATTGAGTTGAAGGTATCCATGAGGGAAGCTTGATGGTGATAAGCTCTAATGGCATGACAAAATTATTGAAAAGGGGGCATCAAGGCATTAGTGCAAAACTATGCTCACTAGATGTTCAAACATAAAGATCCCTCTATTCCCTCAAGTTACTCCAAAGGATCATTGATAAGCATTCAAAGTATTTGAAGATATTCCCAAGGTCTCCCACCCTTTCGAAATCATGATCCTTGAAATTCACCTAATTCTGGGGTGTGTTCCTCTTAACATCGAGGGCCATACATATACCCTTATGCCAAGAAGAGTGAAATTGACATGGTTGAAGAAATGTTAAGAGGATGGCATTAGACCTAATAGAAAGTTCTTACTCTGCACCAGTGGTAATGGTATTCAGAAAGATAGCTCATAGTGTATGTGTCCAGTTATAGAGAGCTCAACAAGATCACTATTAAAGATAAGTTTCCCATTCAGGTGATTGATGAATTGTTAGATGAACTACATGGAGCAATCTATTTCTAAAATTGGATCTCAGTTGAGGGTATCCTTCGGTCGAATAGAGGAAAGAAGATATCCCAAAACAACATTGTGAACTCATGAGAGGAGGCCATTATGAATTTTTGGCCATGCCTTTTGGCCTTACAAATGCACCTTCCACATTCCAAGGGTTGATGAGATTCCTTTTTCAAACCCCTTCCTTCGAAAATTTGTTAGTATTTTTGATGATATACTAATCTATAGCAAAGTCTTGGGAGGGATCATATGCAACATGTAGACAAGGTGCTACAACTAGGAGCAACAATATATGCCAAACCATCCAAATGTTTCTTTGGGTAAAGGAGGTAGAGTATTTGGGTCATATTGTATCTCATGAAGGTGTCCAAGGTATACGTAGTAAGTTTAAAGGCCATGATGGTGAGTCGATTCCCAAAACATTAAAAAATCTTAGAGGGATTTTGGGTTTGTGAGGTTACTACCACAAGTTTTTTAGGAACTATGGAAGAATACTGACACCTTTACTGACACTAGCAGAAGGATGCATTTTCATGGACTCGAGGAGAAACTCAATATGGTTTGAACAACTTAAAAGAGGTGATGTGTAAAGCTCACATCTTGGCCTCCAGACTTCACAAAACCTTTATTGTGGAATGCTGATGCATGGGAAATGGGTGGTGCTATCTAATGCAATAAGGAGGCCAGCGGCTTTTGGTCGACCACTCAAGGGAAAGAGACTTACACAAACCCACATTTGAGAAGGAAATGATGGAAATATACATGCATTGAAGAAATGGAGTCCCTTACCTAATAGGTAGGCACTTCAAGGTCAAGAAAGCAGATCATGATAGTCTTTAAATACTTCTTGGAACAAGAGGACTACTTAGGAAAAGAACAACAAAATGGATAACCAAGATATTGGGATATGAATTTGAAATCATCATATATAAAAAGGGAAGCAAAATATTTGTGGCGAGATGCACTCTCAGAAATGATGAATATGTTGAGGCCTTTCTCTATGTTATCTTGATAATCCAACCCGATTGGATGTGAAAGGGATGAATGGAAGAATGTGAAAAGTGTGGACTCTCATTTCAAGGTTGTACTTCGAGGATTCCGGTGCATTAGATACATTTACATGGAAAAATGATTCACACTATGGGTATAAAAGATTGCTTAAATATTTTATGTAAGAACTCCCAACTCAAACAAAAAGTACTATTGATATTTATATTTAGGTGTCATCATGGTGATTTGTTGATAGGTAGGCAAAAGTATGCACACTTTATTGCACTCTCTCATCCCTTCAAAGCTAGTCTAGTTTCCACCACATTCATGGAAACTGACTCAAAAGCTACAGCCCAAAGATTATTGTAAGTGTGATCCATCTTCACTTTGGACATTTTGGACATAATTATTTTTCTTGTTTGGGTACTCCAGGTGGCTCATGACTCATCCTATCATCCTCAATAACGATGAATAAAAGCGAGATAGTGAACAAATATGCAAGGAAGGATACATTAGTTGCTTTGTCTACGATAAACAAACACAATGGTTCAAATGGTTACCCTTGGAGATGGTGGTATAACACTTTCTTTCACCTTTGCAACAAAATGACACCATTTATGGCACTTTTATGGATACCACCCTCCTTCCATCACTTCTTCTCTAAAAGAAAATCTAAAGTTCAAGCAGTTGGGAAGATCACATGAGAATCAATAACAAGTTCTCAAATCTTAAAGGAATGACTGACCATGGCACAAAATGCATGAAACAACAAGAAGATCAACATGGTAGTGAAAGAAGTTTTGAAGTAGAGGATTGGGTATTTTAAGACTACAACCATACAAAATGGGTGTCCCTCAAACAGAAGCCAAGAAGGATAATAAATTATCCTGGGAGTTACTATGGTATATAAGGTGTTGCAAAGGTGGTATATGGCGCCCTGAAATTGAGTTACGCATCTTCACGAGTACACGGAGTTTTCCATGTTTCATGCTTAAAAAAGGTTTTAGGCTCCAATATGATTTTTCCCAGTTCAAACTATATTTCCGAACTTGGCGGCGAAGGAAAAATGATATTGGAGCCTAAAGCCATCACTAACACTAATTTAATCAGGCGGGAATAGATCTATTTTAGATTATCTCATTAAATGGAAACTACTGGTGAAGATTCCACTTGGGAAGATGGAGTCTTTTACTCTGAGGAAAGAATCGAGTTAATAAAGCGTTGTGGACAACACTTGTCTCAAGGGGAGGGCATGTTAAGCCCTAATATTGTGTGCCTTGATAGTGGGGCATATTAGATTAGTAATGTTATTTATTTATGTCGTCTTTAGGCCATTAGTTGTAATTATACCTCCCTAGTTTCACTAGTGCCCTTAATGAGACATTTTCATTTGAATCATCTTGTACTTAGTTAAAATTGGGGTAAGGGACTTGCCCCCTCGAAGGCTTATTATCTGAAATTATCTCTTTTTAGTTGTTTTTCACGAGGGTTTTCTATATATTGATGTTTGGTTCTTAATAAGTTATGATTTGTAGATGAGGGTTTAAGGTTTCTTCTTCCAATTCTAGATCTACATCTCTAATGGAGTTTCGACTGGAATGTTAGAATGCTTAAGATCATTTTCTTCACCTAAGTGTTCTTCAATAACTAAATTTAAGTCGTTACTGATAAGAGAAAGGGTTAGAAGAATATGGACATTCATCTTGACCCAATATCAAATCTTCTTCCACGATGGTCGATGGCCGGAGTATACAATGATTGAGGAGGAAAAACCAATTTGATTGTCAATAAGAACATTTTAATAGATTCTACCTCCCCTTGCTTGTTCAATAAGAATACATGATGGATTCTTGTTGAAAATTCTTGAATGAATTTCCATTGATTAGTAAGTGCAAGAACTCTTCACATAATTGATTGTAATCATGTTCTTTGTAAAAGCATCTAAAAATTCACCTACAAACTAAAACCAATCAATAATGTGATATGTTGGAAAAGACTCAAATCAATGTTTAATATGACCACAGTAAAAGCAAACAATGCACACAAAACCTTTAAATCAGAAATATCATGCTTGATGCATTTACACCAAAACTTGTTAATATGGTCTTTTACGGATACATCCTCCCTACCATCAAAGGTGAGTTTGGGAAAGAGAGAGATTGTCTTGTTGGGAATATCAAGTAGTGAAAATTGAAATCATGTTCCAAAATAGTGATTTGGGAGCCATGGGAAATTAATTAAATTCAAAACAAAGACTCCTATAAGACCATCTTGTCATGCGGACTTCCTTCTAGTGCATTTCAAGATGGCGAGGAAAAGGGATTTTATAAATCTAAAATTATGAAAAGCTTAAGGGTGAAACATTTAATCATTAAATTTACTCATCCCTCCTTCTAGTGTCATTTGTTGATGAGAAAATTTGACATTCCGTCAATTGGAAGAGAATATAGATCATGTCCAGGGTTGTCTAAATAACTTAAGCCATATGGAATGGACCACCCTGACAAGTTTAATGGCTCCATTAGCCAACTAAAGTCCCTAAAAATAATAAAAAGAAATGAAACTAACCTAAAATCTAGGATTCTAGCAGATGATATATTCGTTGTTAATGTTTATTAAAAGAAATGTGAATATAAACAATCTATGCTCTGAGGGTTACAAGGTTTGCTTGAAATCTTGCGAAATGATTGTTTGATAAGGTTTTTGAATAAAATATGAAAAACACTTCTTTTGTTTTTAAAGATATTAAACAAAATGGCATAAATGAATACGATTGAAGCAGGTGACACAAAAATGAGGTCAGAAGCTAATTAGTAACAATCATTGAACACCATTCATAAGCAACTCTAAATAAAAAGAAAGAATGCATCTACTAACCTCTAACTGATCAATCAACTAAGTTTACTTCCTATGTTGTATGAGCTCCTTCATGCTTGTTTTTAAAACCTATAAAAAACAATACTAGCACTTCCAAAAAACATTCAAAGAAGTTTAAGGGAAACCTATAAAAAAACAATACTAGCACTTCCATAATACATTCAAAGAAGTATTTGATATTGGAGTGAATTGATAACAACAGAAAGACATCTAATTAAAAAATCATGTGATCTTAAGATGATCAATATTTAAGATTGAGAGAAAACTCAAATATGAATATTGCTATTATCCAACATTTAACATTAAGAATAAATTCAAAAATAATCAAATAATAGATCAATCACACATAAAAAATTGAATAAGAAATTATGGACAGCATATAACATTTAACAGTATGAAAACACCATATGATGACAAGCTAAAGCTAAAATCAAGCATAATAACATTTTCATAATACAACAATAATGAAAGAATGAAATGGAATAAGCATCACACAGGTCTAAAACCAAATATGAATTTCTTTCCCATATTCTTTCTCAAAATCACATGCCCATATTGTAGTCCTGGAAGAATTTTTAAGATAATAGACTCTTAAAGATTGAAAAAATTAATACATAAATGATAAAAATTAACCATGTATGGATAAAATAGACTAAAACTAATTTAAATCAATGCATAATCAATTATTCAAATAATATGAAGATATTATAATGAAAATAAAACCATTTTACTCATAGGACAAAAGTCATTAAACAACCTGGAATTCCATATTCTTTTTTGAAAATACTCGTCCATTCTCCCAAAGATTCCAACCATCCATTACTCCATTTGAAAAGAAGAAAAGTTTACAAAATAAATAATATACAGAAGAGAAAGGATTAAAATCCTCCTCTCAATTTCTTGGATCCATGGCTCTGATCTTCCTCATATATTTATACAACGAATGAACAATCTCAGCGTCACTATTAATTTTCGCCAAATGAAATTTTCCTTGTAAAGAGACAAATATCTCTCAAATCATGCATTTGTTTTCGAAAATTCCTATGTGTAAGGTAAACGGGTCCATTTGGGAAATGGGTTTTCAACCGTTTCTTCAAATTCCTCACGGTTTGGCTGCAATTAGTCCTGCAAAATCACATGTCTGATCTTGACGCCTTTCCAAATTTTATCTGTTGTTACTCATAAAATTATTTGTAGCAATCCAATATTATTTTTGGATCAATCATATTGAACGTATTTGGATAATAAAATCAATCCATGATTAGATCCATACCAAATAACTGATAATAGAAACCCGTGAAACAAAAAGAAACCTAAATTAATAACCTAAAAATTGTGAATAAAACAAAATCTAGAAGAATAAAATAAAAAATGAATTTAAACTAACTATAAGTTCTAAACAAACATTGTTTATAATTTCCTTTCAAATATGATCTTAAAATTCTAGAAGCTTCAAGTTAATGGAGAAGAGAAAAACATTAATTTTGGTTTTTTACAAAATCAAACAAATCATAAATAATTCTTTATTATTATTATTGTTATTATGAGATGCAAAATGAAAAAATAATTTAATTAATTAATATCACCAAATGATTTTATGAAAATGAGAAACCAACCAAGACATTATTTGATGAAGTATTGAACACATTATTCAAAATAGTCAAACTTGCTAATGAGCAAAAAAAAGAACACATAATCATAATTTAAACGAAAGTAAACAGTTGATAAAAATTAACGTTTTTGTTTAAATTGAGATTTTTATGTTCGTTTCTAAATTTTAACACATACTCTTGTAATGAATGTCTCATACTATAGTGAATGTCTTAAGTTTGTCTAAAAGAAAGCCAAGGTATGGGAACTATTTGAAAATGTTGATTCTGTAGCTCATCATAATTATCAAAATTCTAATGGGGGCCCTTAAAATTTTGTAAAAAATTAGGGGGAGTTGTTGGGGGCCAACAAGGTATTCGGTAATTCCATAGAGAGTTAATTCTCCTTTGTACTTGCATTATTTCCATACTAGAGAAAAGAGAACAAAGAAGCCTCTCCTTCTAGCTAGGTTTTCTCCCATAAGGGTTTCCTAGAGAAAGTATTTGTGTTATCTTGTAGATGGTGTAGGATTGTACTTTACTGTTCTCTATTTTCCACATTTTATCTATTTCATGAATAAGTAGAAAGTCAGTATATTAATATTCTAGAATCTGAAGGAATTTAACCTTCATAGTGTAGATTTATTTTTTATTTATCATATTTATTGTAACAAATTGTTCCAGTGGAATATCCATGGCAGTTTACATATTAGTATCCAAATAAATATCCATCTTTTTTTTTCACTAAAATATAGTTTTTTTCCTAGGGTACTTAAAATCCTTTATAGTAGATGTGTTTTCTAGCATAAGGGACACGATCTATTTTGAGTGTCAATCCTTAGGTCAATATTGGTAATTTGATGAATCCACCCATATATTTCAAGCTTTCCCGCCCCCCCCCCAAAAAAAAAAACATAACTTCGATTCTAGAGAAAAAGAAGGTACAATCCTTAGGAACACAATTTCTTACAAAAAAAGAATCATTGTGTGTGTTCATGAAGTTATCATCAAGAAACCATAAAGGATACTAGACTCCTTTTCCTAGAAAGGACAAAACAAATACTTTCATCTACCAACTACATTCAAAGGCTCTGAGCCTATGTGCCAACCAGAGAAGTGAGATAAAACAATAAACCCATATAAAAGAACCAAAGAAAATCACATTTTAGTAAAGACACCATCCCTTTTGGAGAGAATCTCTCCATCAAATAATTTCTCCAGGACCAATTTATTTTCAACCAAAATTAAAGCTTCTTTGGACAAAGAAACAACATAAATGTTAATTTCCCTAAAATATGCATAAAACTGAGCTGATGAAAGATAGCATAGATAGTATTCAATCGTTGACCAAGTTGCTAAAGATCCATATTATCAAGATGAATTTCCTCCTTCATCCAATCGATAGTCAATTTAGAGTCACCAAAGACCTGGAGATCATACACATTCCTCTCCAAAACAGACTGTTGGATTACTGAGAGGGGGGGTGAATCAGTAATAGAGCAATTTAATCCCTTTTAACCATATAATCCTAGTGTTATATCAATGAATCATTATAATCCAATAACTGTAGAGTAAATAAGCAATGAACAAATGAATAAACATACACATACACAGTACACCAATGTTTTACGTGGAAACCAAAATCGGGAGAAAACCGCGAAATTCTTTTTCTTATATGTCTTGAAGAATTACATTCATTGGAAGCATCAACTTCCTTTGTTTTCCAGCTGCAACTGGAAGGAGGCTCCAACCCCCTAGTTTCTCAGGATACAACCTGAGGGAAGCTCCAAATCCCCAATTCTCTGGCTACAACCAGAAGGAGGCTACAACCCCCTGTGTTCTCCAGCTACAACAGGAAGGTGGCTACAACCACCTGTCCTTACCCCATCTTGCCATCCTAAAATAGAAGTAGAATGATGGAACCACTGTCAACCTATCACTGTGATATATACCACTGTAAACCTGTACCAATAAATCATAACCATGCATCAACCATGCATCAACCTATACCTCAACCTGTAATCAACCTGTA
>SNQJ01S0073505.1:71411-83473 GCA_010110895.2 Picea sitchensis | reverse complement strand
CTCATACCATTATCCATCAAACAAACTTGGGTCCATTATCCAAACCTGGGGTCTCCAACTTCTCATGGCCATAACTCTCTAACTGTGAGGAGTTATGTGGCGTTCCACATACCACCAGAAATGGAATGACAAACACTATCCATATAGGATAATTTACTTGAAAAATTCATTGTCCTTCATCTCATTATTCCACAATTAAGCATGGGTTCTCTTACTCTGCAAAGCATCTTTCAATGAGGGATTTCACCATAAGGGGACCACTTTGGAGTTCATCCATATTTAATTCTTATCAACCATGACAAGACAATAATGAGTCATATTTACATCAAACAATCTTGGGTCCATTACCCAAACCTTTGTGGTGTGGGGCTTTCTTCAAGGGTTTTCATCAATGACAACCAACCTTAATCAACACAGACTTGATAAGTGCATATAAAGCATTAAATTAACATTTATTGTTAATTCCCAAACCCATATTTGTTTTTCCTTTAACAAAATCGTTTTATGAAAGATGAAGTATGAACCCCAGGCCACATGATCTTCCCAAGACTTGACAAGCACCATAAAAAATACCCATTCCATATGTTTCTTGATTTCCATTGCGCCAACCTCCCAAGATGACTTTTTTGATGATGGAGAAATGTTGTAATGTAACAACAAATCCAAAGCTTGTTGAGATACATTAAAAGACAGAAAAAAAAAATTATTGATAAATACATGCATTATGGGCCATCTAGATACCCCATGCCACTAGTCTTGGAAGGAGTCTAAACTTCATCAGCGAAGGGAAAATAAAAAAACTCACAAAAACTATTTGTCAAATAATGTTTATCCCATAAATGAGACAACCCCAACTAGTGTTCAATCTCTTTCCAGACCTGGAAAGTAAACGAACAGTCTAGGACTAAGTGAGCATTATATTCATCAGAGTGTTTACACAGATAACATAAGCCCTGCCCCTTCTTACTTCTACTCTACAATATGTCCCAAGTTAGTGCACATTCTTTAATAACTAGTCAAAAGAAAATAAAACCTTCTAGTGGCCCCTTAAGCTTCCATAACTTCTTATACCACCATTCAGTGATATTGTCTCCCGTATATATCAAGGCCTTTTAACCAATTTTTTTTAATAGAGGCCCCCCAATTTGTTGAAGTACTAAAACAACTTGTCCTCTACATCCTTTAAGTGGATATGTGCCTTTCTTAAATTTATCATGTATTGGTTCCAAACCTCGTGCCAATTAGCATCCATAGCCAAAACCTCCGCTAAGAGCCAACCTTAGTATCATATAGTCATACTAGTAGAATCATTGATTTGATTGATCATGCAATATGAAATATCACCTAGGTAGGTCACTATATCCTTAGGTAGAAATAGAATTTTCCCACAATCGACGATGACATCCATCATGATCCACACTTGTGTTCCCAAGCCAACCTTCTAAGGAAAGAACATACCTATAATAGGAAATGTAAGTGTGATGGCTTACCACTAGTTAGATACATTATAGGTAGAATTCTTCCATTCATGGATCCAATCCAAAATTTAATTGAGATATATTTAATTGTCAACCATAATGTTCCTCCAAAGACTGTTGCAGATTAAAAAAAATCCCATAGGGATTTATCAAACAATGCTCGCCCAAAAACATAATTGTCTTTTAAACCCAAAAATCCAAGAGTCTTTGGCTTGTATAGGATTTTCCAATTAACCAAATGAAATCCCAAGTATTTGTCACTTCCCTTCCACAAATATTTGAAACACAAATTTTGAATATGATTGAGAATCCCTTTCGCGATCAGAGTGAAAAAATTATAGTACACAGGAGTAGCTTCAACCACTGACTTGATAAGAATTAATATTCCACCTCAAGAGATCCACCTATTACACCATCAGTTGATTCTCCACTTAATCTGAGATAATAACCATTTCCAATATGAAATTCCATAGTTATTTGGTTTGAGAACATAACCAAAGTGTTGATGCCATCCCCCAACTCATAGAAAGGGAAATTGAAAAAAATTGAAAATACGAGCATGCTATCCTCCTCTATGGATGGAAAATATATAACAAATTTGTTGAAATTTATGATAATTCCCATAGCATCACAAAAGAGCTCTAGAATATCCTTTAAAATTCTTCCTTCAAATGTTGCACAAAGGAAAAATATTAGCACATTGTCCATGAAAAGAAAGTGGGTAAGATGTTCTTAATGACCCAATATTATCCCTTGGAAAGACTCTTTTTTTCCTTAGCAAGAGCTTGACTAAGACCATCTACAACTATAAGGAATATATAAGGTGATAGCGGGCACCCCTGTTGAAGACCTCAAGAAAATTTGAAGAAAGACAAACCAACATCATTTATTAATAGAACAAATGAAATTACTGTCACAAAATACATAATCCATTCAACAAGAGGAAGATCAAACCCTATATGTAGAAGCATAAGTTATGTTTCTCCCATTGAACATTTGAAGTTGGTAACCCATTATCCATGAATTGCAAATAAATATCCTAGTTTCCAACCATATGTTTATCATTGGGTGGATTTCATGGGATTGTAAGACCAACCAACACAATTAATTGTTTCTCCCATAGAACTTTCCAAAAAATAGTTTCACTATAATTGATTCTATCACACCTTCTCTTATCTTCTTCACTATATTTCATCACCATCTATTGAGACAATTAGAATAATCAATTATGATTTGAGCACTATGAGAGTATTTCTAGATTCTTAGAAACATCCTTTTGTTTGAAATCATCACATGGAGACACTTGTCACTAATTATATATTTTTCACCAATTGAAACATACATACAAACCACTTGTTGCACCACCTATGCATGTATCAAAATTGGAGATATCACTATGACAATTTATTCACATTTAGTATCCTTCTTTTACTCACAACGTTGTAGAGCGGAGAGATTTAAAAATTCAATATTATAGTGAACCCTCAGTTTCCTAGAAGTTTTCTTAGGATTTATGGCCTATCTCCTTTGACAGGAGGGATACTTAAACTTTATATCTCTCCATAAAGGTGAAATGTAAACTTTCTAACCCAAAATTTTAGCTCTTCCACTTCAATCTCATCCTCCTCTACATTTTCTACTTTGAGCTCTTCGGCTATGAACTCATCAATTATCAGTTTATCCACTACAGATGTTTTGAGGACAAAACACACTCTAAAATTTTAACATTTTGAGTACCACTTTTTCATTAACTTTGAACATAATTTTCTTTTTCATTTTTAGTTTTAATGACTTAAAAGTCCCCAAGATTATTTGGAATTGAAATATCTTACATCAGTGAGTCTGCATAACTTTAATCATTAGACCAAATTTAGTTTTGATCATCAATAGGAAACCATGTTATGTGTTGATGGTAAAGTGAAATATAGGTGACAATATTAAAGTGAAAGGATTCCATCAATGTCAAATAGGTTTTACATGCAAATAAGAAAGTGAAACTAAAGTATTGAAACAAGGTGAAATCAGAGTGTCTAAATAAAAGAGGATTGAATGTGTCAAAGTCAAAGTGAAATCAAAGTGCCAATATGTGGAACCATATCAAAGAGAAATCTTTTCACCAATGACCATCCATTAATGATCACTTTTTACTTTCTCAAATGAAAATTTGAAACGTTCTAAAACAAAGTGAATCTTGACCGCCAATAGGGTTTGTTGATGCACCTTTTAAACTTTCTCTCTTCACCATTTGAAATTCAATTGAAAATATCTCTTGTTAATAAACACTAAACCAACCATGAGAGAGAATAAATAATTAAAAATAAATTAAACAATGACAATCACACACATTACACATAGATTTACCCTGGAAACCCTTAACCAGGAAAACAAGCATTCCTTGAGAGAATATTTCTCCTTTGTGTCCTATTCATTCACCGAATAAAGTGTTACATGACTAACCTTGTTCCACGCCTAACACACAATCGTTATCCTACTCTCTTTCTTAAATGAAAGGAAAACTCTGTCACCAATACAGATTACATCTACATGACCATTACATAACTCTCAGATCTGAGAGTTTTATCACCTTTGAGAACATTACATAATTCCATATTTATAGGATTTATAGTAGGACAACCTTAATTCATGGTGCCCAAAATATTCTTCACATATCCTTGCAGATGATTGGATACAATCCCATAAATATTAGGATTATGTTATAGTTTACCACCCCATTGGTTGTGAACTAGTCGACCACCAGTTAGCTAACCTATTGTTGACCTCTAGTCAGCTGACCTATTTTCGACCTCTAGTTGGCTAACTTTTTCTTGACCTCCTGTCAGTTGACCTATTATCGACCTCTATTCAACCATTTGACCATCAAATTGACTTAACGATCTAGTCGAAAATTCACCTAGTCAATCCACCTCGATTAGCCAGTCGATTAACTATGTTTTCACTATAAAGAATATAACAACCCAACATTCTCCCACTTGTTGTCTTCTTTGTTGAAATAGAAGAACCTGAACTTTTTTCATCGACCTAGGGCAACAATTCCCATTCCCTCTCCACACTAAGATAACTTCACAACACTCACAGACTTGGTCACAGAGTCTATTATGTTTTCCAAAGTGTCTACCTTCTCTAGAAATACCATCTTTCTTTCCACCATGTCTCTCACGAAATGGTATTGTATGTCAATGTGCTTCATCCTGGAATGGTAAGTTAGGTTCTTTTCCAAAAAATATTCACTCTGACTATCACAATTTATGTTCATAGCTCACTACTCAAACCCAATCCCTTAATACAATCTATGCAGATATACAACTTCTTTCCTTGCATGGGTGGCTAGCATGTATTCGAATTGTGTTGTTGAAAAGGCTACTACCACTTGTCTCTTAAAAATCTAACTGATTGCTTGACCAAACAATATGAACACATATCTATTGTTCAACCTCTTTCAGTTAATATCTCTAGTGCAGTAAGTGTCTACAAATCCATGTACATCCACTTCACTATCTTTTTTAGGTTTCTCTTGGTAACATGTTGCATACTCTATTGTGTCATGCAAGTACCTAAACAATATCTTGATAACAATTCAATGCTCTTTCACAGGTGTCAACATGTATCTACGTAATACCCCATTGCATGAGAAATATATGGTCGAGTGCAGACCATTGCATACATTAGACTACCAAAAACACTACCATTTTCATGTTCTTTATCGCTTCCTTTGTCTTTGGAAATTGTTCAACAACTAGTTACCCCTACAAGAATAGACACCTTGACTGGTTTACACTCCTACATGTTTAAACATTATAGGATTGTTTCAACATACTTCCTCTCATTTAACCATTTTTTTACAACTACTCGATCTGTATTAATATCCATTCCCAGAATGAATTTAGGAGCACCGAGATATTTCATGTTGAACTTGGAGGATAGGTGCATCTTCACCTCCCTTATTTCATCCATGTTGTTTATAACTAGCAACATGTCATTAACATAATTCTATGTATATGAAATGACCTCCTTCTTTCTTGGAATACACACAATGATCATCTTTGCTTCTCACAGATCCCAAACTAAGGATATATGTGTCAAAATTTTGGTACTACATCATGGGTGATTTATTTAGACCATAAAGGGATATCTTTAGTTTTCACACCAACTCTTTCTTTCCCTTTAGTGAAAATCCTTTAGGTTGTTTCATGTAGATTTATTCTTCCAAGTCCCCATGTAGGAATGCTATATTCACATCCATTTTCTCTATCTCAAGATATATTTTTGTAGCCAGAGAAATTAGTACTTTAGTGGAAATTAATTTTTCATCTAGAGAGGAAATATCACCGAATTCAACTCACTTGACTTGGGAATACCTGGCCTTTCCCTACCGGTAGAGATTTTAACTTCTCAACTTGACCTACTACATTCAAATTCTTCTTGAGAACCAAATTTCTATTGATGGGTTTCCTTCCATTAGGTATCTCAATCAAATACCATGTCTCATTCTTATGCAAGGATTTCATTTCTTCGACCATGGAATCCTTCCATAATTTACCCTCTATTGAGTTGACTACCTCCCTGATTCACTTAGGCTCACCATCAATAGAATATAACATGAATGCATAATAGAAATCAAGTGGACTATACATTTTAGTTGGTTTCTTTACTTATTTAGACATCTTTATGACTGGATTCGACAATTCCACCTTTTCATATGATTCAGTCGACTCATCTAAATCAAATTCCTCGTTCCTTAGCTCAACCACCAATTTCTCTGGTTCTTTATCTCTTTGAACGTATTCAATCCTATAAGTTCCTATGAATTCCCTAAATACTATAAATTGTTTCCTCCACACCGAATCCCATAGCTTATATCCTTTCATTCCATCCTTGTAGCCAATGAAAATACACTTGAATTCCTTGGGAACATGCAGAAATGAGTCACATCTAAAAAATATGAGATGTGAGAGAGAAGTTTTTGTACCAAACCATTCCTCATGTGGAGTCAATTCAACTAACGTTAATCGTGAAGACATGTTTACCAAATATCATGCAATGTTGACTGCTTCAGCCCAGAATTCTTGTGCAAGCCCTGTGCCACTAAGCATGCTCCTTTCCTTTTCCATAAACATCATATTGATTATTTCATAAACCCCATTCTTCTGAGGGGTGTATGGAGTGGTATTTTGGCATGTTATGACACATTTTTGGCAGAACTATTCAAATTACTTACCATATAATTCACCTATGTTGTTAGTTCTCAACACCTTGATATTATTGTCTTTCTAGTTTTCCATAAGATATTTAAACTCTTCGAAATTACTGAAAACCTCATATTTGTTCCTCATAAAATATAACTATGTCTTCTTGGAGAAATAATCTATGAAGGAAACATAATACATAGATCCTCCTAGTGATTAGACCAATATAGGTTGAAACACATCACTATGTATCAATTCCACAATCCCTTTTGACCTTGTAGCTCTAGATGGAAATCTCACATGATTCTATTTTCCATAGATGCAATGTTCATAGAAATTGACTTCTAAATTTTAATCAGGGAAACCTTCAACCATACCTTTTTTGTTCATAGTTTTAAGTCCATTTGATCCAATATGTCCCATCCCATGGTGTCATAAAATGGTCTGGTCAACTAAAGGAAAAAAAAATAATTCATTCATATTCGAGTCGACCATATTCAAGTTGACCTTAGGAACAATTGTGTTGTTACACCCAGTTGAGTTGAAATTCCCTAAAACGTTATACAAAGTTCCAATGTGAACTCCTCTCATCAAGACCCTCATACCCTTGACCATTTTGCACGAATCATTCTAAAATAAAGTGTGCACACCTACATCACTCATTTTGCTGACACATATTAGATTTCTTGCCAAACCTAGAATATGTAGCACATATGAAAGAGTTATACTCCTCCCATATTGTAGAAACAGTTGGAATCTACCTCATCCAACAATATTGGTTGTCTATTCATCCCCCAAGAATACATATCCTCCTTTATATTTATCATATTCACAAAACCATTCTCTGTTAGGTGCCATATGAAAATATGAACCTGATTCGATAAACCAAATGTCATGCTTCAATTTTGTACTGATCAATTATAGATACATGTCTCCTCTTTCTTCTGAAGAAGTATTTCCTTCAATCGATTATTTTTCATCAAATAATTGACTATTCTCAATCGATTTAAACTTGCAATCCATTTTGTAATTCCAAACTTTACTACATTTATATCATATTCTAGTCTATTGAAGTGAGGATTTAGATCTACCCCTCAACTTATACTTTTGACTGGAGAATTTACCTTTTCCTCTGTCAATTGGTCGACCTCTCACCATAAACGATTCCTTGGTTAATCCTTCTATGTTATTCCACCTCATTTCCTCTAACATCAATGATGAAACAACATCTTCAATCATTAATGTGATCGAATTACTCCCAATAACCATGACTAGGATATCCCACGAATCTAGTAAATAACACAACAAAATGATACATTTCTCTTCAATGATTTTAATATCCACAGACAATAACTAAATTATCACAATATTGAATGCATTCATATTCTCTGTTACTGAGCTCCCATCACTCATCCTTAGAAGGTACAACTTATTCCAAATAAACAATGTGTTTACCAGGTATTTTGACTAGTACAAGTTCTGCAACATATCCCATAGTTTCTTTTATGTGTCTTCGCCCGAGACATTCAACAATACCAAATATTTAAGAAAAAAGTTGGATCGTACTCCTCACCTTCTTATCAATTCTCTCCAACTCTTCCTTCGACATACCCATTAGAATTATGTTAGGATCCACATCGAACCACTATTCTCGATCTACAAGGAGATCTTCAATATTAAGCTTCGACAACTCAAAATTATGGCCATTGAATTTGTCAATCTCAACCCTTGAACTACCTACCATTATTTTAAGCACATATTTCAAATCACTGTCTTACAACTACCATTGGACCTAGGTTTAGCACAAATATGATATCTTATCAACCTTTCTCTGATACTACTTGTAGAAGATTCATTAATATCTCTAATACCACACGTTAATAAACACTAAACCAACTAGGTGAGAGAAGGAATAATTAAACATAAAGTAAACAATGAAAATCATACACATTAAACAAAGATTTACCCTAGAAACCCTTAATCGATAAAACCAACATTACTTTGGAGACTCTCACTCCTTCATGTATTATTCATTCACTGAATAAATAGTTACATGACTAACCATGTTCCACAACTAAGACATGTAGAATTGTGGTGAAACCTACACAGATAATCTAGCTAGCAACAATTCACACAAAGCTTGCAAAGTTGAGAAACGGAGAAGAGATGGAGAGAAATAATAAATAATTTGTTGGGTGTAGGTCTATTTTGAGGAAATACTTGTTTTTGGAGGGTAAAACCCAATTTTGGAGAAGAAAAACTAGCGATAAAAGTAGCACATGCGAGGGAAAGACACATGCAAAGAAGGAAAGCATGCAAGGCGTGTAGGCATGAAAACCTAACCATGTTAGGGTTAGGATTTTGGTAAGAGATTGTAACAACTAAGAATCTTGTAAATTAGTATAAATAAGAACCTAGGAGGTGATCTAGGTCGAGGCTCCAAATTGTTAGAGGTTGTTGTGTTTTGAGACTGTTGAGATTCCAAATTAGTTTTGATCCATTTTTGTAAGTTGTTGAGATGCAGAAGAGTCAAGAAGGCCAAATTTTGATGGTTAGATCAAAGGATGAGGATCTTGGTGTGATCTAGTCCAGGTTGTGGAACCTTTTTCATGATTGTATGATCGAATATGTAGTACACGCAACGCCATATATTGCAGAAAACCTAATAAAAGAGACTAAGAAGCCATATCTTTGTGGACATAGCCAAAGATGGGGTGAACCACGGTAAAACATGTGTTATGTGTGTTTTTTGTTTCATATTTACCTTCTATCAGTAGCTAGATTATGAATGGATGAATGAATGGTTCATTTATATCTCTTAGAATGCATGCATAGGCTTAACAGGTGAATGAATATTAAGAATAATAGATTGAATAATAAGATAAAGTCCTGAAGAATATCAAATACAATCCCAGATCCCCACTCTTTCCTATATTATAAGAACTTAAGCTTTGCATTCACCCATAGAACTATCTAGGGTGAGACTGTGTAGTACATTTGGTGTGTTTTGTTTCCTTTTGGTTTATGAAAAGGGTCGATAGTTTTAGAGGGTTTTGTTGGAAACCTATTCATATCTGAACTTAGGTCAACCCAAGAAGTAGATAAAGATATGAATAACCAACAAATGGTTATGTTTTCGGCTGGAACTGCATGGGATTTAGTGAGCAGGATCCGTAGAAGAAACATGTAGAGAATGAAGGTATAAAAAGGAATGTCCAGTCCATGGAATCCAAGGAAGAGATCAAAAGATGGTTGAAAACAAAGGAACTTGAATTTTCTCAGAAGGATAACAAAAACCCTAAGATAACAATGCACAAATATCTGGACAAGTACATGTTTAGCGACCTGCATGAGGTATTTTTCTATGATTTACCACATGTGTTGTGGGAGTGGCTATTGAGGTTAAAACACAACCACCCTACAAATTGAATCAAACAACTCAAGTGGAATCCTATGGAGATCGTGCAGTTACAACAAGTCAACAATAAATTCACGCGCGTAGTAGATTTCTGGTTAGACAGTATTGTTGCAGGGTTTATCATAGAATTTGCAATAGATACTAAGAAGTCTTACATAGTAGTAGAGTAGGAGTTTCTAAAAGTACACAAAGGTAGGTATATCAAATCATTGTATACTTCAATCAAGATTTTACTGTAAAACAACAGTGTGATGACTATGGAATCAGACAGCTAAACTTCCCTATGTGCATGAGGGAAGGGGGGAAGAATTGACAAGAGGTGGAGAAATGGAGGAAGAGATGGATAAGGAAAAGAATAAGGAGGCCATGGACCCAATCATGATGGATGAGGACCAGATCAACCATATAATGGAAACAGATAGAAAGAAGTGCAGTGGAGCACCCTACCAATATAAGATGAATAACAAGAAGAGAGCCATAGCTGATAGAGAGGGCTTGGAATGTGATGAGGAAGAGGTAGAGGATCTCCATGTTGTGGAGCATATTGAGTAAATATTGCATGCAACATATGAAAGGAAGACAGGTGGTCCAAGGGTAGGAACAAAAGGAAGAACTCCCATCCATGTTAGTGTCAATGTGGAACCCATAACCCCATGTGCGACTAATACACTAGAAAGAACACCACCATTTAGACAACCAAATTTTAGTGGAGGAAAGAAAAAATGAAACACATCCAAACAAGGAGCAACAGCTAGAGGAGCGAGTTCAGGAAGTAGTAGTCAAATATCTACATCATGCAGAGGTAGTAGTTCATCACAGTTTAAGATAGTAGGACATGATCCCACCATAAAGTTACCATAATTTCAAGGAGAGGCATTAGAGGACCCTGAAAAGCACTTGTTCATCTACGAGAATATCTTGGAAGAAAAATAGATCGCATATGAAGATACAAAACTTGCACAGTTAGCTATCATTATAAGAGACTGGGCACTGGATTGGTATACGAGCCTAGTTGTAAACAGTCCACTAGGAGTAACAAGGACTATTGCAGATGTGAAGAATCTATTGTTAAATTAATTTCAGAAGCCTAGATCAGAGGATCAATACATGAATGAGATGATTGAAATTAGGTAGAAACCAAGTGAGTTTTTTTGGGATATTGATCAGAGGTTCAAACAGTTGAAGGATAAATTGAAGTATATCATGAATAACATGCAACATAGACATCTCTTTGTGAATTCACTGTTACCACATTTGAAATACCCCTTGAGGCAACAAAAGTTCCAAACTTAGGCAGAGGCTCTACATGAATCCTTACAACTAGAAGAGAACCAATATCAGAAGACATATCCATCAATAGAGGAGCTGAAGGAGGATCTAAAGAATCTAACTTTTCAACTTAAACATAATAAGGGAAAAGAGAAAAGAGAATTTGTTCGGTGTACCACATGCAAGACAAAAGGTCACCATAAGAATGAATGTCCAAATTTCATGAAGTACATGGAAATAGGAGTACCAAACCCTTTTCCAACAAGAGGAACATGGTGCAAGATATGTAAGATGCATGGGAATGATTCATATCATTGTCCCACGATGCAAACGTATCAGACATTACCCAAAAATTCATACTGCAAGTTTTGCAAGTCAGTGGGTCATGATGATAAAGAGTGTAGGAAAATGGACTTGATGGGGGAAATAACTTCAGACACTTATAGGGTGCAAGTAGAAATGATGACAGGGTATGATGCACCTCAATTCAATCGGGTACCACCTTCATATAACACTATGCAGCCATAATATAAAAACACACAACCATAGTATAACCCCACACAGTATAATCAGGTACCTCATTACAACACACTGCGAAGAGATCGATATGGATACAAAGGTGGAGGATAAGGTAGACGAGGATTTGGATGAGGCAGAGGTCCAATAGTGTGCCAAAACTTCCAACATCTAGGA
>SNQJ01S0073505.1:19655-57357 GCA_010110895.2 Picea sitchensis | reverse complement strand
TATACTCTCCAAGTAGCTTCCTTAAAAACATTTTCTAGGTCACTCGACCCCACTTTCCTTATTTTAGGGTTAACCCACTCCTAATTTCTCCATTAAATTTATTATTGAAATAATTTATTTTTTATTCACTTTGAATTATAATATACTCATTACTTCACTTTATTATTTACATTTTAAAATCTCTTAAACCACTTTGACTACTTTGACCTTTTGGGGCTTCTAGATGACATATGAGGGTCCTCCAACTTCGTAAGGCCATAACTCTCAAACCATGAGGAATTATGTGACGTTCCACATACCATAAGAAATGGAATGACATGTACTATCCATATAGAATAGTATTACCTAAAAATATATCAAAACTCATACCGTTATCCATCAAACAAACTTGGGTCCATTACCGAAACCTAGGTTCTCCAACTTCTCATGGCCATAACTCTCTAACCGTGAGGAGTTATGTGTCGTTCCACATACCACCAGAAATTGCATGAAAAGAACTATCTATATAGGATAGTTTCACTAAAAAATTCACTAGTGTTCATCTCATTGTTCCACAAATAAGCATGGGTTCTCTAACAATACTTCTAGGATAACTCAATCCGCAAAGAGTCTTCCCGTGAGGGATTTCACCATAAGGGGACCACTTTGGAGTTCATCCATTTATACTTATTATCAACCATGACAAGACAATAATGAGTCATATTTACATCAAACAATCTTGGGTCCATTACCCAACCTTTTTTCTACGGGGATTTCTTCAAGGGTTGACATCAATGATAACCAACCTTAATCAATAACAACTACGTAAAGAAGTTGATGGAAGTACTCCATGGAGGATTCCTATGGATGGAGGAACCCGTCTCCATCGATGTGTTATTGATCATGTTCATCACAGGTCTGTCTTCAATGGGAGAGATTTTTGTGCATTACCTGAAAGACAAGACAAAGGAGAATGATATTTCTAAGGAAATGAAGAAGAGATATGGAATAGAGAGGGGCTCCCATGGAATCATAATAAAAAGAATCAATGACGCAACCACTAGGATAACCACAAAAATCTTGGCCTGCAAGCTATTGAGGAAGTTCCACAAGGAGGAAGTCATTGCAAGGGGTTGTCGCAGTTGCATCATAGTGCGCCAATGGAACCATGCTCAGTTGGTCCCCCTATATGTTAAACTTGTTCCTCAATGACTGCAAAGACGCGTAGGACTTGGGGAAAAAATTCCACTATTATTGGTTATTGATCCTGATAGAATTAGTCGGGTGGAGGGAGCCTTCATACTCGTACTTTTGGGACCGAATGGGTTATTTTCATGCAATGTGGTATACATCAATGGGGATCATGTCGGACCCCAAGAGAAGAAGTGGAAATGTGGGTACCTTTGCGTGGTACTTCAACGACATCTAGGAAAGTATAGAAAACACATCGAGGATTACTCTGGAGGTTGTCGCGTAGTACCAAGGTATCACAAATTTCAGATCCACATGCCACAACATGTGGGTCCAAGTGTACATGGATCCACAGAAGGAATGGTTGTAGATGCGATACTGCATCAGTGGAGAATAGGTAGAAATGGAAATGAGGGATTGACAATATGATTGGAATATATCAGTCATTACTAAGGAAGTTCCTACAAGCAAGGATGTAGAAGCAGGGGTAGCTAAGACACCTATAGGACACAGTGTTGCGTCTAAAAATCCAAAGCTTGGTTAGAATTTGGTGCATCAGAAGAAGGGGAGTGCGCCAAATAAGGATGAACAGGCAGGAAAAAATAACGTTTCCCCAACACAAAGAGAACAAGGAGTGGGGGACACAACGACACAAGAAACCCCCTCAGTAGCCACCCCACAAGAAACAAGGCCACCCAAGCGAACAATTATACACACAAGGGGGTCGCACAAGAAGTCCAATGCATATAAGCAGTTGTCAGAGTATATAATCACTGAGGACAGTGTCGACCTCGTCGCAGAAGGAGTGAAAGATAGCATAGCTAGGGACTTCGAAGAAGCTCAACACAACCGAGGTAGAATCCAAAATAATCTTTCAGATATAAGGCAGGTTTCGGAACAAATCTAGGAAGCGCAAAGAGTTAGAGGGATATATCCCTTCCCCACAACATCATAAATAAAGGAAAGGACCATGTCGAGCGAACAAGACACCATCCAAACCATAGCACAGGTGAGTCTGTACTTCCAAATCACATCAGATGTGGAGAAAATGGATGAAGTCATATCCCAGACACCACTGAAGGATATCATACAGGTAGATTTGGTATTGGCAAGGATACCAACCAAGGCACTATACAAGATTCAAGTAAGTGTCACGTAGGAAGTGCACTCACGTGCAAGGAAAAATGTGGCGGAACTACAATAGACAAAGAATGATAGGGGCACCTTGGAATTAATAGTCGAGCAAGTCAATCTCAAAACAAACTAGGAAAGATAATGCACCGAAAGGTTGGAGTAGGGATTGACAACGACGTATAATCACATCCTAAACAACATGCAAGCAACAAAGAAAAGTGCAGAGGAGAAGATTGACCTCATTGCACAAAAAATCAATCAGTACAAATAGGAGATCGAGGAACTAAAGGTAAATCTCAATCCTACAACTCCTTCTAAGGTTCAAGAGTAGAGGAAACATGAAGCTGCACTCCAAATGGTTGAAATGGAGAAACAAGTAAGTGCATCAAAAGAAATGTTCAATGAAGCCATGCAACTCTGGACAACATTGGAAGAGGACGAACAGGTCCAACAGTGGGACCAAGAAGAAGAAAGAGTCAACGCATCCATAAAGGAGCTCAAGAAAAGATATAAATAAATGATCATCATAGAGCCCATGAAGGGCACCCGATATATGAAGAAGTTGCAATTAGAATTGAAGTTTTCACATACAAAGAAGAAAGCAAGACGAGCAAAACTGGAACCCATTCAAGAAAAATCAACGCAGATGATCTTGCAGTTGGAGGAAAATAAAAACACGACACAAGTATAGATAGAGTGTGCATCACTGATCCAGGAGAAGATCACAGTGCAATTAGTGGAGGAACTCATAGAAAAATCCATCTAGGTCCAGGAAAGAGGAAGGGAACTCACAAACAAGTTCCACATCCTGGAAGAGGTTGTTCAGGGAGCGCACACTGCCTAGGTGGCCCGGGATGAGCCACATGTAAGTGTTGGGGGATTGTTGGGAGCATGCCTATTTTGAGGAAATACATATTTTTGGAGGGTAAGACCCAATTTTGGAGAAGAAAAACTGGTAAGAAAAGAAACACATGTGAGGGAAAGTCACATGCAAACTAGGAAAGCATACAAGGCATGCAGGAAGGAAAACCTAACCATGTTAGGGTTAGGATTTTGGTAAGATATTGTAACAACTAAAAATATTTTAAATCAGTATAAATAAGAACCTAGGAGGTCTAGGTTGAGGCTCTGAATTGTTAGAGGTTGTTGTGTATTGGGACTGTTGAGATTCCAAATTAGTTCTGATCCATTTTTGTAAGCTATTGAGTTGTGGAAGAGTTAAGCAGGCCATATTTTGAGGGTTAGATCACAGGCTGAGGATCCTGGTGTGATATAGTCCACCTCACAGAGGTTGTGGAGCCTTTTTCATTATTGTATGATCGAATATGTATGGCACACAGTGCCATATATTTCATAAAACCTATTAAAAGAGTCTAAGAAGCCATATCTTTGTGGACATATCCCAAGAGGGGGTGAACCATGGTAAAAGTTGTGTTATGTGTGTTTTCTATTGCATGTTTACCTTCTTTCAGTAGCTAGATTATGAATGGATCAATGAATGGTGCAGTTAGATCTCTTAGAATGCATGCATAGGATTAACAAATGAATGAATCTTAAGAATAATAGATTGAATAATAAGATCAAAGCCTAAAGAAGATCAAATACAATCCCAGATCCCCACTCTTTCCTAGACTCCAAGCACTTGAGTTTTGCAGTCACCCATAGAACTATCTCGGGTGAGATTGTGCAGTACATTCTGTGTGTCGATAGTTTTAGAGGGTTTTATTGGAAACCTATTCAAATCTGAACCTCGGTCAGCCCAAGAAGTAGATAGAGAGACGAATAACCAACATAATTGTATTAAAAAAATGAGAGAATATAAAAATACATGTTATATACTCCACATGAATGAACTAATGTTCCATAGTAGTGATCTAGAGAGACGTGAACACCCACTGGAAAAATATGGAGTGAACTGTCCCCTAGTCCTAGTTAATTGGCCATGTAGTCATTAGTTAACTAGATAATCATAAGTGGAATAAGGAGAGAATCATTCATGCACATGTGTGTTTCCTTCGTGGTGATGATCCCAAGGTAAGTTCACCCTCATGGTGATGATACCAAGGTGAGCGTAACACTTGGTGATATATTGAGGTTTCCATGCATGAATCTACTCCACTAGTCTAAAGTGCAGTTGAGTAATGACTAAAGAGGATGTGGCACCCTCATCTAGGGGAAACTATTCTGATCTAGAGGAGAATATATCTGACTAGGGTCACCCTCAACATACACTAATCAACCTAGGAAAATAAATACTAGGTGGGTGTGTAATATCTCCAACACCGCGCCTGAAAGCTACTAGAGAGTAAATTATGAATGGATCCTAGTAAGAATCCAGTTAGGTACCCATTTCACAATGCATATAATGAATGAAAAATGAAAAAAAGAGGAAAGAGGGAAAAACTTATGGGAACCCCCCCCTCAAAGTACAATTCTAAAAAAATAAAGACAATTGGTATGTAGTTATGGAATTCACTCCAAGATGGTCACGCAAAAAGTGGAATTTATGCTCAGTGAAAGTCTTGGTGAATTGTCATCATTTTTTTCAAAGGAAGGAAAAAACTACAATTCGAATGTCCCATCATGAACCAACTCTCTGATGTAGTGCATATGGATATGGTTTTTTTCTCTATCGCTGCATTGAGTTTTTGGAAAATTTCAGTGTTCTCTGATTATTGCACCAGATGACATTCAGATAGTGGAACTGGATATTGAGATTAGTGAATAATTTTTGTAGCCAAATTTCTTGAATGGTAATGTTGAAATATCCTTTATACTATTTATAACCAACTCTTCTCTCCAATTAAAACCCAGGCTTCTTGTCCTGATGATGGATCCTAATGTGGATCTGAAATGTCAACAATACATTGACAATACTGTGGTCTCTCCGAACACACCTAGAAACACTCCTCACCATATAAATCTCATCAATCAGATAAATAAATCAATTATTGTGTTTTCCTCGACCAACAAATGGTGCCAGATCCCAAACTAAGAACGTACCTAGAGGTGGAATTGTKTTATATGCTATCATCTACCCAATATGAATCTATATAGCCACTGAGATCTAATGTAAAACCTGTTTCATAGTGAATCCCATGACTGGTGGTACCTTGAACATATCTAAGGATGCACTTGACAGCTTTCCAATGAAGCTCATGCAGCTTATTCATGTACATGGAAACTACCCTTATTGTATATGAGATATATGGTTTGGAGTGAGTGAGATATAAGAGGCTCCCCGCTAGATGTCAATACTTGGTGTTGTCCACCAATGGTGTATCCTTGCCATCCTAGAGCCTTACCATAGACAATAAGGGTGTGGTTGTAGACTCGCAATCAATCATGTGGAATCTAACCAAAATTTTCTTGGCATAATTAGTATGAGACAACTTGATTCCTAAAGTATTCTAGTTGATCTCAAGACCAAGGAAAAAATGGAGAGGACCAATATCGGTCATTGAGAACCTATCATGAAAAATTTATTTGACCACAAAAATTGTTGAGGCCGAAATACCTATGATCAAGAGGTCATCTACATATAGAACTAATATCAATAGAGAGTTAGAATTCCTTAACATATCAACATTGGGATTTGATTTACATCTAATGAAGGAGTGAGAGAGTAAATAAGAGACCATTTTAGCATACCGTTCTCTAGGATCTTGCTTGAGTCCATAGAGTGACGTTTTTAGTCGACATACTAGAGATGAGTTTGGTATGTACCCATGAGGCTGCTCTATGTACATCTCTTATAAGACATCCCCATGAAGAAATGAATTCTTCACTTCCGTCTAGTGAACTTCCCATCCCTTGGCTATTGCAATGGAAAGGGCCAATTGGATGGGGTCCATATTTGTGAATGGATAAAATGGATCATCATAATCAATCCCATGGACTTTCTAAAACCTTTTGGCCACCAATATTTCCTTATACCTTCTTAGTTATCTATCTGCTACCTTCTTGGTTCTGTAGACCCATTCACATTTGATAAGATTCTGATATTATGGAAGCGAAACCAAGTCCCAAATATGGTTCTTGATGAGGGAGTTTTACTCCTCGGTCATAGATTCTTCCTAGAAGGGACTCCCTTCAACCTCTACATAGGTATGAGGGTTTGAATCTAGCAACATGTATTAATTCATGGGAATTATTGGTTCTATTTCTATAAGTGATTGTGGCAGCTCCTCAAACAGGGATCATGTCCTCCTTAGATCTATAGTATTACCCACAAGGTCATMTGTTGCTTGTATGGTGGACTGAGTTCATTTGGGAATCTGATGTGGATAATCATCTACATGCTCAAGATCTTCCAAATCTGATTTGAAATATGGATTATGATATGAATGGGAGGATGCATCATCTTGAATGTCTAGTACAATAAGAAGTTTAGAATTCTTTTCATGTGGCTCCTAAGATACATCCATGGGAATTTCCTCAAACTAGACACTTCTCTCAATGATGAGCATGTTCGTTGAAGGATATATCAACCTGCATCACTTCACACCTTTGGGATATCCAACAAATATGCATGTTGTGCTCTGAGGATCTAATTCCTTCCTATTTTCAGAGGGTATGTGGGCTGATGCACCTGATCCAATGTTGGCACAGGGGCAGACCTGGGGTTCAATGCTTCAAAATTGCACTAACAAAACCCTGACTACCGACCCTTTCGGCAACACATGTGAAGTAGATGAAGTCTCACCCGAGGTAGAGGTCGGGGGGCTTGTAGGACCCAAGTGTCTACAACCTAGATGGGACATAGATCTATGATCACAATACTTAACATATCCCTTAGCAATTAACATTCATTAGTCTTTGACCCTTTTTCACATCGCAAATTCAAAACCTAATTACAGAGCAACATAGTATTCAACAAGATCCAAGCATAGTTAACCATTTAGCACATAGCATCAAAAACATATAGCATTCATTCATGTTATTAAGAACTAAGCTACTAAATCATATGTATCTAACATACATAAAGATTCATCACTAAGCATAAATCACATCAATAACACAAATAAATCACAACACATGATATACGTGGTTCACCCCCAGCATGGGGATATGTCCACCAACTCTTCGTCTTATTTATTATCTTCTTTCAATCTTCTTACATGCACAGAGCCTCAAAACCAACTCCAGATAGGACAAGATATCTCCGTGCACTTTGCCAGATTCTCCTTCCCCGAGTTCGGCACAACACGGAGCCTTCTTACAATCATTTTCACTTATCTCTGTAAGTTCTCAACACATAGTATGCACAAAGCCTTTACAACTAATCACACTTAGCAACCTTTACATATCTTGCACAAAGCCAACTTAGATCTCTCTCTCTTACAATGCCTAGATACTTATTTATAAATTTACAAATGGGGCCTAAGCATGGGTAAACCCATGGGCCAACATCCCATACCCGTTACATAATCCCTAAACCCAAAAATCCCATAAAAAGGGGGCGAGATCCCGCCATCTTCGCTTCACCTGGGCGCTTCATCTTCGACTTGCCTGTCGAAGTCCCAAAAATGGTCAAACACGACGAAGGTTCTCCAAAACTTGGTCGAGGGCCAACAGGCCCCCAACACTCATCTTTGATTCGTCCTGAGTCACTCTAATCTAGTAAAATCTACCTCGAAGGCCTCAAGCTTGGCTCGAGCTACCTCAACTTGCTTCTTTTCCAGAGCCTCCTACTTGGTGAGCTCCTGAATGATTTTCTCAGTGACAGGTCCTTCCAAGCATTGCTCCATTATGGTTACCATCTGTTCCATTTCTGTGCCTTATCCTTTGATCTCCTCAAAAAGTGTGCAGGATTCATCCTGTACCAACTGAAGTATCTAGGTCACTTCCATGAATTTACTCTGGATGGTATGGACCTACTCCTAAACTGTGCATTGTTCTTGTGACCTTTTCATCTTCTTGACTGATGACAGTAGCTTCAAATGTGTCTGTACTGTCACTACTTTTTTCTTGGCTTCCTGGAGCTATGACTCCAATGTCCTTAGTTTTGGTTCCTCTGCAAGGAGATCGTAGGTTTACGCACTTTGATTGCTAAGTTTCTTCCATTCCAAGGCCAATGACTTATCTCTTCCGACTATGCTCCGGGCAGTTTCTTCCCTCTGATCTCACACTTCCTATGGAGTGCTTGACACTGCTTACAGTTCCATTTCTGGTACTCTTTCTTGGAGCTATTGAATGGCTTCAACAACCCTTCCCACTTTTCTCTTAGTTGTTTCCTCTTCTATCTGTGCCAGGCCCGACACAAAGCGAAGTGCTCTAGTGACGGCTTCTTTAACTCCAATATGCTCTACGAGTAGCTACTATTTTTCTTTCTGAAGCTGCTCTCTATCCTCTGCAAACTTCGCCTAGAGGTCATCTTTTTCTTGTTGTGCAAACTAATGTTGCTCTAGGGCTTCCTCCTTTGCTTGCTTCAGAGCCTCTATGGCCTGCTCTTTTTCTTCCTGGACCTGACGAAGGAGAGCCTTTGTCGCATTAGATATTCTACGTAGTTGGGAAGGCTCGTCTCCTTCTTCTATGCCCCTTGATGACAACATCATAGTAGACACTACACGGCTTGAATAAAGAGCCTGATGTACCCCTTTAAGCTTTGCCTTGATCCGGTCATACATTGTCTCATGTTTGGCTTCTCTTCACTACAAAATGTCCTCAGAAGTATCTGATACAACTGAGATGATGAGGTCAATATCATCCACCGTAAGTATAGTCTGTAAGTGGGGCTTATTGGTGCATGAATTATTCCATGCTGAGGGTTTCTTTGGAGAAACCTTTCTTTTCTTAGATGTCTCTGTCTCCGTAAGGGGATTGTTAGATGGTGTCACTTTGCCCTATTCCTTCGCGTCTTCTTCCCCTTCGTCTTCTTGTTTGTCTACTTCATCACCTACTCCCCCTTCAGGTGAATCTGGTGTAGTCTCCTCTGATGCAATGTGCATTTCCTATACTTCTTCCTTCTTCTTTCTCTTACTATTGTTGGGTCCATCATACTCTTCATGGGTGACTATAGGACTTTCGATGAGGTCGGGGTCGAAGAGTTCTATCTGTTCGACTGGTACAAGGAATTTTGCAGACCATTCCTTGGTTATTTTCTCCATATCTTCCTCAGTGAGTTTGTAATAACACTGGAGCTCTTCCTTGTGTTCATCTCCATGTGCAAGGATGTAAATGAAGTGCCTGTCTACGCAAAACTTCACTATTGGCATGAACCTATGAAGTGTATTTGGCATCATGCGAGGGAAGAACTCAATGGCCCTCTTCAGCTACAAGTAGTAGGTGTGGAACACCACATTGGACTACCATTGCTTCACCATGTCACTCAAATACCAGAGGGTAGTGAACCTCGCAGCCAGTGATTCAGATGACTCGACTTCAGGGAAGGTTTCTCCCTCCGAAATCTCCCAAGCGATGAAGGCAACGAGAATAAACAACCATTTGAAGTGAAACTTGTAGCACTGATCTTACGCTTCATGGAAATCTTGCTCCAACTGTTTGATGAGGTAGCTCGCCCAATTCATTTGCATTGCTTCAATGCATTTTCTTGTGAGGTCGAAGACAAACCCTGTGACCTACGTTGGTCTATTCTTTCTAACGAGCTTGCCGGATATTAGCTAACAAGCTAGGCGCATTGTGCCATTTTGGATGGAGGCTACCTTGTAGCCCCGCTTCCCCTTCTCTACATCGTCGTAGTTGTCCTTTATTCCCTGAACTAGGGCATGATCTGCAGCGTTCCCCGGGTAAAATACCTAAGGGTCCAGTCCTTGCATTCTCAATCCAGTGATTTGGTGGATCAACGTCAGATCTATAGTGATGCACCTATCCAACCATAAGTAACCTCCATGGTAGCACGATGGGAGGAGTTTAATGCATGCGTTAACCTCCTGATGTCTTCTGAAGTGTGGTATATTCATCACATTAAGGATTGTTGATCTTGTGATGTCCATGGTCCATGGTTGGGAGATTATCTTCGACTTCTTCCCCACTGTCTTTGTCAAGTACTTATGTGGTGCACGAATTCCATAATTCTTGCAGTCTCCCAAGTTGAAATCATTGATCTTTAGCATCATAATTTGTCCCAATTGTAGTCCAACTGCGTGTATCCCCTTCGGGAGGTATGAAGTGATCAGTGTATAGTTGAAGTCCCTCGGGATGATGTCACGACTAACTTTTCCAGCTAGAGGTGGGATATAGCTGGGTAGGATCGATAGGATGAGCTTCACATTTGCCAAGTCATCGCGATGCTTTCTTCGTTTCTCTGTCGCAGTTCGGGATGGCCCAGATAGACATGCAGTTGATGGGGAGGCTTGCAATCCTCTCGTTGATGAGGCATGTGCTCCTATGGACATGACCTTCTCATCCATGAGGTCAATCAAAATATCTTCAATAGATTTCTCTATTGCGCTAAGGTCACTCGACATACACGCTCGTGATCAAATTTCTCAGATAGGTGGAAATATGCTCAAGGTAAGAAGAATGAGTGGTGAGGTCTCAATAAGCACTGCGCGAAAGAAATTATTTCTCTATGGGCTCGGATAATCACAATTCGCAAAAGTTTCCTCGGTGCAACGTTTGACGGGTTAAATAGACAACATCGTAACGGATTCCTCCAACAGGCAGGAATGCCTCAATCAATACAATTCCATCCATTATGGCGCGGTCCCAATGGTCCAATGGCAATTTTTCTGAAAATAATTGTGTTTCTATCCATTCTGGAGCGTCATTCTAACGGTCAGGACGCCTCCAATGACCATATTACTTCGTCGTGGCGAAGTTACAGTCTGTGATGTTATATTATTCTGGCTAGGTTCAAGTTCTGCAAGGATTCCTTCTGCGAAGTCCTCTCTGGGACCTCCTGCAATTTTTCTATCTTTTCTTTCCTCTTATTGAGCTTTCTTGATTTATTTTCGGTGATCTGTGTCTCTAGATTCCTCTTTCCATTCTTGTTCTTATCTTTTCTTAGCATAGTAAATTCGCGTTGTTGAGGGTCTTTCATAGGGTTCGAAGGTAATACTTTTTCTCTTACTATTTCTGGAGTAGGTTCTCTTCTCTTCTGCATGAATAAGTTATTTAATCCTTCTTGCATTCTTTCAACTTCGACAACCAGATCTCTAGCCCTTGGTTGCTTCGACTTGTCCTTGTGTTCTTCTAGTAAGTGTGCTATTCTCCTAGCCATGAAATCTCTTAATTATTGATTTTTTTGTTCTATATCTTCCTCTTCTTCTTTCCTTCGGATATGATCTCTATCAATCCAAGTCTTTCCTAACAAAATTTCAAAAGGAGCGTTGTTCTCAACAAACTTAATGACCTCGAATTCTTCTTTTGTCGATGTTCCATGAGCACTCATAGGAACATGAGTAAGTCTTCCACATAGGGTTATCATATTTCCTTTAAACAATCTGATTCCTCCTAATGAAGGAACCATAGCAGGCTTTCCTAAAATTTCCCATGTACTTTCTGTCATGATATTAACCCGTGTTTCTGCGGACAATACACAGTCTATGTCGAAGTCTCCTATTCTTGTTTTTATGCACTCTTTCTCTTTTAAGATCTCTGATAAATTTATGTCTCTGTGATCATTCAGTGTTTCTTTCATCTGCAATAATATAGCCTCAGATTCTTTCTGGTTCTCTAGTATATTCTTAGTCTCCTTACCTTCCTCATGGTTTTCTTGTTTCATGTTCATCTTCTAAACTTTAGCAATCATTCTATGGAAATCTAAAACTTTATGTCCAATATATTTGCAAGGAAAATAGGACCTCTACCAGGGCATTCCTTATCAATATGTCCCGGTCTTCTTCAACTATAACAAAGAATCAATCCTCTCTTTCTTTTAAATGATCCCCAACCTTTCCTGTACTACACAACGGGATCATAGTGATGGACTTGCAAAAAAATATTTTTAAGATCCTGCATCCACTTGTTAGTCCAAAAAGTATTTCTATGCATAGGAATAACATATCTTTAATTATTTCTATCAGATCTATTCATATCATATCTTCTTTCTTTGAGTTGTGCCCTAGTTTTTAGACTAGGATGAAATCTACCAAATATACCTAGATCTATTCTCCCGAAACAAAAAATTTCACTTATATTACCTTTATCAGAGCACAAAGATTTAATATATTACCTCTTTCTTCAAATTGGGTTTATCTTCTTAGCACAGAGCTTCACAATTCAAGTAGATTATTATGCACTAGAGAAACAGATCTACGCACAAAGATTTCTTTTTTTCTTCAGTTCCCATCAATCACAGTTTCAGGTCATGACAATGGAACCATTTTTTTGCATAGGGGCAGACCCGAGGTTCAACACAACAAAAAGACCCTAACTACTGGCCCTTTCGGCAACACCTGAGAAGTAGATGAAGTCTCACCCTAGGTAGAGGCAGGGGGGGTTGTAGGACCCAAGTGTCTACAACCTAGCTGCGACACAGATCTATGATTGCAATACTTAACAGAGCACTTAGCAATTAACATTCATTAGTATTTGACCCTTATTCACATCACAGATTCAAACCCTAATTACAAAGCAGTGCAATATTCAACAATATCTAAGCATAGTTAACCATTTAGCACATAGCATCAAACAAATCTAGCATTCATTCATGTTATTAAGCATTAAGCTATTGCATCATATGTATCTAACATACATAAATATTCAAAACTAAGCATAAATCACATCAATAACAAAAATCAATCACAATACAGGATATACATGGTTCACCCCCAGCGTGGGGCTATGTCAACCAACTCTTTGTCTTCTTTATTATCTTCTTTCAATATTGTTACATGCACAAAGCCTCAAAACCAACTATGCATAGGACAGGAGATCTGCGTGCACTTCGCCAGATCCTTCTTCCTAGAGTTCGACATAGCACAGAGCCTTCTTACAATCACTTGCACTTAGCTCTACAAGTTCTCAACACATAGTATGCACAGAGCCTTTATAACTAATCACACTTAGCAACCTTTACATATCTTTCACAAAGACAACTTAGATATCTCTCTCTTACAATACCTAGATACTTATTTATACATTTACAAATGGGGCCTAAGCATGGGTAAACCCATGGGCCGACATCCCATACCTGTTACATAATCCCTAAACCCAAAAATCTTATAAAACAGGGGCGAGATCCTGCGATCTCCGCTTCGCCTGGGTGCTCCGTCTTCGACCTGCCCGTCAAAGTCCCAAAAATGGTCAAACACGACCAAGGTTCTCCAAAACTTGGTCAAGGGACAACATCCAAATATGTGAACGTGGGTGACTTATGGTTTGATGCTACTCCATGGCTCAAAAGGTTTCATGTCCTTCACAGTTATGTGAGGAGATATATTTTGTATGTAATTAGGATAGTTAAGTTCTTCGTCCCAAATCTTGGAGGGAAGGAACCTTGCATGCAACAAGAAACTGACTACCTCATTCTACTATGGAGTGTATGGAACTGTATGTTGTAACTATATACTTGTATTATCAAAAATATGTTATACATCCTTATTTACATACCCCCCCCCCATTATCTATGTGGATGATCTTGATCATCTTTATGAACTATGTCTCTACATGTGCTTTGAAATATTTCATATGCTCAAAAACTCTGTACTTCTACCTAATAAAATATACTCGTGTTCCTTGAGCAATCATTAATGAATTTCACCACATACCTTGCCATGTTGATGTGAGAATGAGGAAAAGGATCCATGATATTAATGTGGACAAGCTTCGAGGGAGAGGAGGCCCTCCAAGCCTTCTCTTTCACAAATTTATCTTGAGGATGTTTTCCAAGAATGCATACTTGACAAATTCCTTCAAAAAAATGTATATCAGGTAAGCCTTTGACCATTCCATATTTTCTAAGTTGTTGCATGTACCTGAAATTTGGATGATCAAATATCTCATGCCAAATTCTACTATCATGATTAGCATGAGTTAGTAGTAATGAAGAATTAGATTTAGCAATAAACTTAGAAAATGTGTACAATTGAGACTGGTGATTTACTTGACCAACAACAATATTGAAGTTTTCATGCATGTCATATATGGTCACGAAATCCAGTGTGAATTCCACCCCTTTTCTTGTCAATACTGAAGTTTCTATGCATGTCATATATGGTCACTGAAATCCAAAGCAGTGAATTCCAATCTCTTCTGCAGTCTGTATGCTATATAATAAACAAAGATATATTTATGAAGAGTTTTGGAACATTAAAAAAATTCTTGAAACTTCCATGTTGGAGATCTAATCTCCCTTTCCCAGTGAACTACATTGGAGTATCATCACTCATGAGAATGGGAGGACCCATGCATGTAGTTAAATAAGATAAAAAATATTTTGTGGCTTCCATGTGACGGGGTGCTCCTAAATCTAGGATCCATGCATCAAGATAAGAATTAATGACAATCAAAGCACAGAATTACCTCCCATTCCTTTGTGGCACTCTTTATATCCCTGCCTATTTTGGAATCTTTTGGGAAATGTAGCCCCAAGTTGTTCCACTGGAGTGTTTTCTACCATGAGTTCTATTGTATTCCTTCTATGCAAGATGATTCGTGGATGCTAACCATAATGCAATAACCAAACTTCTTTGACTTCCTTATTTTTCTCCTTCCACCTTGGAGTCGGGTTGATTCATCTAATGGTTTGAATTTGAATTCTCTCATGATCCTTCTTCTACTATGTTTGGACTCTCAGATTATATTTTTCCCATGTACAACGCTGCATGAATTTCCTTTGGAGCTTTTGATTTCTCCCATTTTGATGATATTGTCTTGCTCATGCATCAGAGACTCAATGAATACATCCAATGTGGGAATTTTCCGGTGGATGATCTCAAATGTAACTCCCACCATAGGGAATTTTGAGACAAAGACTACATACTCCAGAACAAGTTTTGAAAAAATGGAAAGAATCATTTGTTTTTCTTACATAGATTTATCAATCCCAAATCATTTTGAATGGCTAGCGTAGGGAACAAACTTCATGAAGAATTCCTGAGCATTCTCAAAATCAAAATTTTATCTAATGAGTTTTATTCAATATCAAGCATGTGGCCTCTCATCTCATCTTGTTTTCTAAAGAGACCTTCCAGAGTGGTCCAAACCACATTTGGAGTAGTGGAAGATTCAACACGAAATAATAGCTTAGGAGAGATCACATCAAAAATGATATCAAGTCCCTCTATCCATGTAGTTTGAAGTATTTGGATTTTTTTTATCACCAATGTGGGTTCAATCTCTGTAGCCATGGTAATTTTGTACAAGCCTCTACCTCTTAGAAGAAGTAGAATCTTTAGCTTCCCACTCCGGCAAATAATCAGGTGGTGTGAGGAAGAGCTCTACAAATGTTCCACTATTTCCACTACTCATTATGTACCTAAAAACGAAAGTGCTTGTGCACCTCTTCATAGCAACTCAATGGGATCCAATACCATGTATAATTATTACATGGTGAAACTCTGTACATAGAATCTAGCTATCAATAACTCACAAATATTTTAAAGTCTAGAGATAGAGAGAGAAGAGATGGAGAGAAAGAATAAATAATCAGCATTAACCAAATGAGAATGGAAAAATACATGTGATATACTATATATGAAATGAAATCCAATGCCTATAGTAGTGATATACAGATATGTGAACACCCATTGATATACTATGGAGTGAACTACCACCTATCCCTAGTTAAAATGGTCATACCATTAGTTAATTCTGCTAACTGCTGCTAGAGTGAGGAGTGAATTGTGCATGAAAATGTGTGGTACCTTTTGTTGATGATTTGTTTTACTGATGTCATTGATATATAGGTGAAATATCATTGATTGATTGGTTTGAGAACTATTGTCAATATTGACATAATGTTATGAAGTTGACTTGAATATCGATAGAGCGATAATATTGACTAATATATTGTATATCTTGATGCACTTCCATCCTATATTTTATGAGGTTGATGAAATCACCCAAATGGAAATATGGTTTATGGTGGATTGGGTCATTAACATCCATGCAAAAGAGAACCGTGAAGAAATCTGTCCTATAAAAAGGGTAAAATGGAGAATCCAATATGGCTTTTACAAATCACAAATAAGAATTTTGGACATGGTGTTATAGTGTTGTATTTGATGTCAAATAATATTAGTATGGGAATTAGTATAGTCACATAGTCAATAAGTCTGGTATAAACATCCCTCCGCGAAGAAGTTGAATAACTTGAAGAAGTTAAAAATTCAAAGGTCAAGTCAAAGAAGTCGGGTTGTGTCAGAAGGCCAAAATTGAATAGGCCAAAAATTGAATAGGTCAAAGTTGGATAATTAGAAGAATTCAAAATCAAAGAAGTCGAAGAAGTCAAGCCGGGTCAAGCCAAACCTGGGCGTTGGAACGCACTGTTGAATTACACAAGTTCGCTTCAAGCTCAAGCTCCCATCTCGGTAGAAGGAATTAAATTATCCCGGCCTAAGTCAAATAAAATTGAGTCGGAATTCAAGTCACTCAAAGAAAGTTGGGACGCACTCAAAGTCAATTCTCAAGCTTCCATTTTCTTCATTCAAGCTCATCTAAGAATGAAGTAACCCAGCTATCGAATTCAAAGAAAAATTAAACTGAGAAATACAGTTGGTCTAAGGATGTGCCAAGCCGAGTGGACCGTAATCAAAAAATACTCAAGTTGAAATTTATCCAAGTTAATTCAACCAAAAAGATGTTTTTCAGTCAAATAAGGAAGGAAATACGAAAAAAGGGTGAGACAAAGTCAAACCTTTAGTGACTCAAAGAAATTTGAGAGGGAATCAATTTTAATATAACAATCAAGTAATATGTTTACAAGTTGATTTTAAATAGTCACCAACAAAGGAGATATGTGGAGGTCGATTTGTACATTCATGAAAATGTAATATGTACTAAATTTGATCTGACATTTGACATTGAAAGGAAAATCTAGGAAATTTTCTTTCAAATAACTATTTGTACCAGCCACCTTGCACATATTTTGGGGAAATTTTTTGCAAGTCGTCTAATTTGGCATGTTCTGCATGTCCCATGTCGTAGAATTTTGCAAAAATTCATTTCCAAAGACTCTAGAACTTCTACACGTAAATCAATGTCCACTTTGTGTAATGAAAATCAATTCAATGAAATGTTGAAATAATGTAACTCTCAGCAGTATTCTAATTATTATTGTTATTTCATTATTAGGATTGGCTGTGGATTAATCATGCCCAGATCAGGAATAGGGACCAAATCCCCTCATGGATTGGTCATCTGACAACTGTAATAAAGTGCACAAGCAGTCGGCCCTAGCAGCTTCATTAGTGAGACCTGTGACTAAATTAAAGGTGGCTTACCCACCCAGAGTGAGAGGTCGGCCCCTGGGGCTGAAACCCCCTTCACACGCAAGGGCCTTGTATATATAGAGAGGCTAGTACCTCACTTTATCACACAACACAACTTGCCTATCTTTCTTATGAGGCAAGCCGCACTACCAAATTGAGAGAGGAGAAGAAGAGTGGGTACATATCTGAGAGGACTATCTATATTGGTTTGAGCTATCTCTTAAACATTGTATAAGACATTTATGATAAGAAAGATTTTGCTGGGTTTCCTTCCCCTGGAGGGTTCTGATAAATGTCAGGTCTCCTCAATGTGTATATTCGATCTTGTTCTTATATTGCTCTTATATATTGAAATGAAATGAACTATAATAATGGCACAAGAATTCACATGGTTTCAAAGAGCCAACCCGAAGGAAACATATTTCTCAAGTAAGAGGAAAAACGTCATTGTTACTTATACTCCAAAAATTAGGGTTTTGAAAAGTGATCTTGTTCACTCTAACCACCTAGAAAGTTGCGCCTCCCCCAAGGATCATTTTGCACTTAGAGCACACCTTTCAATGGTTGGATCTTCCTAATGTGTGAAACCCTAGTTTCAAAAGTACCAAAAGTAAAATTAAAATGCTAGCACTGTACTGGAAATCAATAGAGACTGGGATTTGACTCGGTAAAAGTTGGATTTTCTCGATCCAAGTACACTGTGCTACTCGGCCAAATTTAAGCACACCTCCGGTTTCATAATTGTATTTCAAATCTTTTATTTTGGTCATTTCAAAATTCAAGTAATAAGATGCCTCATAAGCACAGCTTGTTGAGAAACTAGGAATGCATAGAAACTCCTCTATGGCCTGGAAGTATAGGGACGATGATCCTTTTAGAAAATGATCTAGAAAAATTTGTCAAAGAAGAAGTGGAGGAACTGGAAGATGTCATGAGAAAGCAAAGTATCAAGAGGGACTCAATCGGCTCAAAGAATCATTGCAGATTCAATCAAAGACCACCCGATCTCGTATGTATCATCAAAGAAAAAATCCGAAGGAAATGTTTGACTCTCTAAGAAAACTATATGAAGGAAAAGAACATCAATCGAAAGATGAATCTAAGAACTGAATTGAAGAATACAAGATGCATAAAGGAGAAATGATTCAATAATATTCCTCCTAATCTCATAAATAAAAGAATAGTTAAAAAGCAATTGAGACAATTCATCGATGGAGATGAATTTGTAATAATAAAATTCTAAATGGTCTCAAGACCTTGGGATGCTTTCACTGTACTAATATGTGGAAGAAAGGAGAACTACAGCTTGAGAGCCCATGGGAAGAATGTGTCAATCCAAGAAGAGATAAGGGTAGCTAACTGTGAAACACTTCTAGCATGGGATGATGATCAAGCCCTTAGATACCCATACAAAAGGAGGGAAGAAAGAAACCCCATCTAAAAGGGAATCTCACAAACCCTCAACCATCAAACAAATTCAAATAAACCAAGAATCTCATCCAAGAAATTTTCAAGAAAGGGACAATGCAAGGGACAAGATATCTCATCTATATGTACTAATACTGTGGATAAGATGGGACACAAGGCAACAATTGTCTAGTCAAAAAGAGAGAAGAATACAAGAGGAAGCACAAAAGGCATCATGATCACATAGACAAAGATGAAGAACCACCTATGAAGATGATTAAGGACTGTGTCTTGATCTCAACTCTCTCAGATCTCAGACTCTGAGAGGATTATATGGCTTCCATTGATAGCTTTTGCATCAAAACATATGATCGTAACAGGGCAATACTCTCTTTGTATTCTCGTAGTTATTTTCTAAAGTAACTCTTGAGATGTGATTATCAATATCCCATCGAGGGAATAGGAGAATCAAACCATAAGCTAGATTCAAAAATCAATAATAAATGAAGGATGTAATTATGTACTCTAATTTAAAGAAGAACTTACTCTCCATAATCAGCTTCTCAGACAAGAAAGGCTATAGAGCTCTCCTTCATAGATGGATAAGTTCTCATGTGGGCTAAAGGAGAAACTCAATGAAGCAATCATCATCTGAAGTGAAGAAATGGCCTATATATCAAGGGTCACCTAAACCGCCAAGCGACCTATCTCCATCAAAAAACTCATGCAAACTTTGGCATAGAATATTGGCTCATTACCACCATATATATATATTCTACCATACATATGCAAAGTTGTCACAGTTTCATTTTCAAACTCATAATGCATCAAGAAGGCATATGCAATGATGTGCACAAGGGAAATTATCAAAGAACCCTCTTTCAAAGAGGGACAACAGCTAAAAATATGCATTGTAACTCATTCATTCGGGACGCAGCCCAATGCTACCAAATCCCTCCATTAGCTGTATGAATACTATGTAACAATGTATTGATGACTATCTCAAGACCTCGGATATATTTCTAAAATCTAAAGATGAAGTATTCAAAGTTGAATTCAAGGAATTCAAAGCCTTGATACGACCCTTCTGGAAGAAAGATTAAGATAATTCGTGTCGGATAATGGCGGAGAATATACCTCAAAGGAGTTTACGAACTTCAGAGAGACTTTCTGGATCAAGGGGGAACCCACTACTCCCTATAATCCCTAAAAAAACGGCAGTAGCTGAAAGGAAGCACTGAATAATTATGGAAGTTGTAAAGACTATGATTCATGATCAAGATCTCTTCCTATGTGCTTATGTATGTAATACCAATGGCGGTTGTTTATGTGCATAACAGATTATCCTATAGTGCACTTAATTCAAGACCTAGAAGAAATTTTCATCAAAATGCTTAGAGGTGTAAGCCATCCAAAATATTCGTCTATCCAAAGTGTTTATTCACATACCGAAGAGAAAAGAAACAAGATGGAACCCCCTAGGAAAAGAAGAGAATATTTGTGGGATAATATGAGGTATCCAAGGCCTTCATAATCTACATACCAGGTTACTGCCACATTGATATCAATAGGTATTTGACCTTTGATGAAGAAGCAACACTTTAAGAAATCAAGAAAATGCCAAATTTTGAAGAAATGTATGAAGAGGAAACTCAGAACTTGTGACTACAAAAAATCCATGAGGAAGTTCCTCAGGAGACGCAACCTCAGAAGGGAAGTATATAACTCGATGAGGAGACTCTTAAAGACTAGACATAACAATGCAAGGTTCAAGAACCTTCTTCAAAACGACCTTCCCATGAAAGAAAACCTTCTTGGGCAAGAGAACTTATCCAATATGGAGAGAAGTGTGGTGTTCCGTATGTTCACTTGCAGGTGAGGTGCTACCCAAAGCCATTCTCCAGCTACAAGGCTTTGATGTGCACCCATTTGATGAAGAACCTATACGGGATTTGAAGAGCCCCAGTATAGCTACCGGTAGATGCTACGACAGAGGAATACCAACTATTAATAAAGAATGATGTATGGGAAGAATTTCCTACCTCAAGTATGACGCTGCATCACCAAATGATCTCAAAAACAAAACATGCCACCGAAGGAAAGGCATTGAGAAATATAAAGCAAAGATTTGTCGCTCGTGGCTTACCCAGAAGGAAGGCATTGAATATGAAGATACATTCACTCCTGTATCCAGATATATTTCGATTAGAACCATTATAGCTTTTGTTGCTAAGATGAAATGGAAGTTGCACCAGATGGATGTGGAAACAACTTTCCTCAATGGTGTTGTATCGAAGAGGAAGTGTATATAGAGCAACCCCAAGGATTTAAGTTGAAAACAAAAGTCCTATGTCCCATTGACTCAACAAACCTCCTTATAATGAATTGAAACAATCCTCCTAGAGCCTCTAGTGCATCAGACAGACAGCCCTTTGACAAGCTTAGGATTTACTCTCAAGAGTAAAGAAGACTCAAATCTCTACTTCAAAATTAAGTGGATAGCCGAACCAAGAATCTTACACCGTATGGGATGACTTCGCCCTTAACCTGAGAAGAAAAGTTCATCACTAATCGTAAGAAACAGAGATCTGCCATTTAATTTCGATATGAATGATCTTGGTCTAATGCATTACTCTTAGGCCTTGAGGTATAAGAGTCCGCAAAGAATCTTCCTTTAACTAAGGGAAGTACACGGTCAAAATATTAAAGAGATTCGACATGTTATAATGCTCCATGACCACCCATGGAAGCCGTCGCCTATCGGGTCGACATTTCCATCGAATTTTGATAGATGCCAGCACTAAGGGCGCACATTATCGATCTGATGTACCCGATGAACACCAAACCAAACATTCATTCTTGCGTTGAAATAATCTTTGAGTCAGCTTCCGTAGAGCCTAGACGCGTTCACCTAGTGGTTGCAAACATGTGGGATGAGGTACCTTTAAAGGTACAATGGATTATGGTCTCGCTATGATGGAGATCATGACTAAACATTGAGTGGATATACTGATAAAGATTAAAGCAGGAAGCTAGATGTAGCGGCAAAAAGCACTTCTGGATGTTGTTTCAATTTGGGATCAACCATGATCTCGTATGTAGGAAGAAATCCAATATTGCTCCTACGTGAGAAGCGTGACAGCATTGTCGACAGTTCAAGAAGCACGGGCTTATGGCTCAAAAGTCGCTGACTAGCCCATTTGAATTGGAGATGAGAGCAATTTTGATTCTTTGTGATGAACTGTGAGTCACATAAAGATGACAGAGAATCCTCGTGATTCCACGAAGTCGAAGCACATAGATCCACTATCATTCTTACATGAAATGGTATAGAGGAGCCCTGAAGATTCAAGACATTAGCATGGATGTTCTGTCGCTGACGGGTTAATCTAAACTCTATCTCAAAAGTTTGAACACTTTTGAGACAAGCCTGGTATAGTCCGAAAGGACCCTCCCCGAAGGGGGGAGTATATATATTCATTCCCTGCTTCACCTCACCTAGGTCAGAAGTAAGATGAGTCATTGCTTCCGAATTTCACCGTTGATCGAAGCAAGATGAGTCATTGCTCGACCTCAATCGGTTAGACGAAGCATGATCAAGGTGTTCCTTCCAATGTGGTAATACCTAGGGAGGCTATGGGGTACCTAGGGAGGTACCCAATGGGAAATGTAGTTATGTGTTATTAGTGGGGGTCATTTAATATATGGGAATGTGGTCATTCAATGTGGGGTGGACTAGGTCCACTATATTAATAAAGACCCACTATGGTAGTTGGATGTATGAAACCGTGATAAGGCTCTATAGAAAGTTCCTAGGAGATAGAGAGAGATATATAAAGAAGTTTTAGGCAATGTAATGAAACATAAAGAAGAATAATAGATTGTATTGCCAAGGATTCTTTGAGGAGTTTTATCCTTCCATATGATTTCATTGATAAGGTGCCACTCCCACCAAGGATTCTCTATTTCTGTGTTCATGTTATGGTGAATGGTTTATGGTTTTATTCTTGGTATCAAGTATATCTTATGACCGTCAGGGTACATTAAAAATTGGTATCATAGATATTTCCTTGGCCAAAGAAGGAAGATTTGTTTTCTCTTTTTACAAAATTTTTAGGGAAAAAAGAGGGCAGCGCACTTCAGGTTCATATCTAAAGTTTTACGAGCTGAATTTGGAAAAACAAATTGCATTTGAATTCTCCTCGAAAATACCTAAATTCAAAAAAATCAGCGTAAACGGAGTTTGGGAAGTAAAGTTAAGGAGCATTTTAAATTCAACATTTTTCGGTGGTTTTTCCGAAAAAGTCACATTTTGCCATAACTTATTGATCTATTTTGGGGTTTTTCTTATAGAAAGATGAATTTTACAAGGAAATGTGATGGCCCTAGTATTAAATCATTCATTAAAGAAAGAAAAATCAAGATGGGAAGATACTCTGGTCTCATCGGGTAGCTCCCCAAATTGCAGCAGGATACCATTTGGGTGAAATCAGCCATCATAAGGAGATGATGACTTTCCAAATGTAGAATTTGAAAAAATATTGTTAGACAAGTGGTCCCATGGAGAAATAAGGATAAAAGAGAGAACCAAGAGTTTATTTTCTTGTTACAAATCTATATTGCTAAAAGTTCATGGTTACCCAAAAGGAAACATTCTGTTTCTATTAACCCTACGCCAATTCCATCAATGCCTAATAATAGATTGTAAGTTCCAATAAAGTATCATCTTAAAGCACACATGTTGAGGGTGAAATGTTCAAATTTTTAAAGATTTGAAGATTACCATGGATAAATATGTTGCATCTATATTTTATGCTATGGATATGGATGAAGTGGATATTGTTTTGGACATCCTTGGATAAAACTGCTATACCATTAATACTAACACGTGCAAAAGAAGTTTTAAAGTTGTGGTACAAATGTAAAATCACATCAAGTGTGTCTTTTAGTAAGAAAGATGGACCCATGGAGGCTATCATGCATATTGTCCAAATTGTAAGCTGAATCAAAGGCGAGTTCCAGCTGCATGAGATGAAGCAAAACTACAAGAAGGACATAATCGTGAAGCTAAGGAGGTCATTGACCAAAGGCAATACAAAGTGTTGTAGATTTGAAGAAAAAGAACAACCTTGGCTACTTGTTGTATATCGCCATCCACATCATATAGAGATGCAAAGTCATCAAGGCAAGGGCATGCCGAACATACATGCACTAGTGTGGCACTGCATTACGAAACATACGATAAAGATGTAAGTAAAACCGCCCAAGCATGATGCAAGAGAAAGATAAGGGTGCAAAGGTAGCAGAGCAGGACATCATATGTTCGACTTCCATTGGGATGGAGGGATGGTCATACTTGGTACCAACTAGCTACATTGCTTAGCCAATCATATTGTAAGGAGCTCTTCATCACTTTAGGAAGAAACATGTGAAGGGGATGGAAATGTGGTATACCTAGGAGGTAATATGGGCTACCTAGAGGTAAAATTCCAATGGGAATGCAGTTATGTGTTATTAGTGGAAGCCATTTAATATATGGAATGTGGTCATTCAATGTATAGTGGACTAGGTCCACTATATTAATAAAGGCCCACTCATGGTAGTTGGATGTAATAAATGTGAGAAGGCTCTAGAAAGTTCCTAGGAGATAAGGAGAGCTATGGCAAAGAAGTATAGGAAATGCAATGAAACATAGTGAAGAATATTGTGATTGTACAAGCAAGGGATTGTTTGAGGAGTTTTATCCTTCCATAAGGATTAATATATGGCGTTACCCTACCCAAGGGTTTTCTCTACATTCTTGTGTCTGCTATGGCGGAATGGTTTATGGTTTATTCTTGGTTACTCTCAAGCATATTTGCGATCCGGTTTAGGTACTTCTAACATCCCACCTCGATGTTAGGCATAAAGCAAGATGAGTCTTTCTTCTGACCTAGTTGTTAAACACAAAGCAATATGAGTCATTGCTTATAACCTCACTGTTAGACATAAAACAAAATGAGTCATGCTTCTGACATAGCTGTTAGAAGTAAAGCAAGATAAATCATGCTTCTGACCTAGTTGCTAAACGTAAAGCAAGATGATTCATCACTTCTAACCTTGTTGTTAGACGTAAAGCAAGATGTTATGTGTTCCTTGCTTATAACCTTGTTGTTGATGTAAAACAAGATGATTCCTCACTGAATTTCTAGAATATTAGACATAAAGCTTAGATGATTTGTTCTCGGTTTCCGACCGCTGTTAGATGTAAAGTAAAGATGATTCGTTTCACCCCTCGCTTGTTAGATCGAAGCAAGATGCGGAAAACGGTATAATCGAGCTACCGGGGATTAAATCCATCGTGACATTGATCCGAAGGTAGTATCAGATGTGCCAACCTTAGTTGCTATGTATGAGGTATCATTTCATCGATACATCTTTGATGTAGATGATGATAGCACTCTTTCGAGAAATGATGATGTTCCCGGAAGAAGAAAACTTCCGATGACTCAGAAATATGCTAGCCAATGTTTCAAGATGATATTGATGATAATATCCTCCGGGATGTCACCGATGACCCTCTCACTGGACAGCGTTGTTGAAGAATTCTCTGTTAAGGGGAGTGTTGGAAATAATGTAACCTAAAAGAGTATTGTTATTATTATTTTTATTTTATTATTAGGAATAATCCCCATTATGGATTAACTTCATGTCAGAATTGTATTAGGACCAAATCCCCTTTAGATTGCTCCATCGGATAATTGTAATAGGCAAAATAAAGTAGTTAGCCCCAATGCTTATTATTGAGTCAAGAAGGATTTTTGGATGGCCTTAAACCGCATGTTCAAAGGTTTGTGGAAGAATGTCAATTTTGCCAACAAAAATAAGGTGGAAACAATTTCACACCCCGTACCCTTTACAACCATTATCCATCCCAAGTCATTGGGAGGAGGTTCTTTCCCATGGATTTCATCACTGTGGTTACCAAAGTCCAAGGGAAAGAGTGTCATCATGGTGATTGCTGGTAGACTAACCTGGCACGCATTAATCTCTTTGTGCACTCTCATCCCTTCAAAGCTGTAAGACAGCTTGCCACCGCATTCATGGAGATAGTTCGTAATTTACATGGCGTACCCCAAAGATTTTCATTGTAAGTGATAGAGATCCCATCTTCACTAGACATTTTGGACATAATTACTTTCGTTTGGGTACCCAATTGGCTCATAGCTCATCCTATCATCCTCAATCCGATGGACAAACCGAGATAGTGAACAAATGTCCGTAATGATACCACCTCGCTTTGTTCATGATAAACAACATAATGAAGTCCAAATGGTTACCCTTGGGTTTAATGGTATAACACCTTCATAATCAACAAAAAATGAACATTTATGGTGACTTTTATGGATACCCAATCTCTCCCATCATCACTTTCCCCTCTAAAAGAAAAATCTGTCCAAGCAAGGGAAAATCAAGATCGAGAATCAACAACAAGTTCTCCAAATCTTAAAGGAAAACCCAACCATACACAAAATCTGATGAAACAACAAGCAGATCAACATCAGAGGAAGAAGTTTTGAAGTAGGGGATTGCATTATTAAGACTACAAACTATACAAACAGATATCCCTCAAGCAAGCCAAGAAGGATAATAAATTATCACCCAAAGTACCATGGCCCCTATAAGGTGTTGAAAAGGATTTTCATACTCATGGCATGTACAAATTGAGTTGTCTTCTATCTCTGCTGAGTACACCCCATTTCCATGTTTCATATTTAAAGAAGGTTATAGGGTTTAGAAGATCCTACCAAACTATAATTCCATGAACTGATGAGGAAGGAAAAATCATATTGATCCCCGGGGTTTTGCCAACACACAAGAATCTTCACCAATTGAGGGAATAGGATCCATTCTGCAGTATCTCATTAAATGGAGAAAACTACCTACTAAAGATCCTAATTTGCAAGATGAGTCTTTTATACGTACATCCAGAGTTACCTGCTATCATGGACAACACTTGTCCCTGAGGGAGGCAATGTTAAGCCCTAATATTGGCCCACACAATTCCCTTTAATTGAAGTACATTATAATTAGTAATGCTATTTTATTTCTATGTCTACTTAGGGCCATTAGCTGTAATTATACCTCCCATTCCCATATACACCAAGGACATTTCATTTTGAATCATCTCGTAATTGAACATTTAAGTGGGTAAAAGGAGGTTTCCCCTAAGAAGAGGATTATTATCTGAAAATTCCCTCTCTTTCAAGGCATTGAGTAATTTTTCCGAGGATTTTCTATGCTATATTGATACTCTGTTCTTAACATGTTGGTCCAAATGTCGCTAGCTTCATCCCATTTTCCTTCACTATTCCCTCCCATTCATCCATATTTCCATTATTCCATTTTACCTTCATTATACCCTGCTTTCATAAATACATCGGTTTTCCTTTCCTTTCACCTTATTATTTTCCACTTTATTCATTTTAGTATTAAAAGAGAATTTATGATTAAATATTAGAAAATCAATATGTTTTCATTTATATCTCAAAAAGGTGTGAGCTTTGTAATGTGTAGGAATATGTGAAGGATTAATTCAAAAAGACTTCTCGAATATTTCCTCCACCATTTCAAGATTTGAGGAGATAATTATTCAAGTTTATTTGAAGGAGAATATCATGGGGAATGGATAGCATATCTTATCCAATATTTATGAGAGATATGTGTCAGTATTTGAAGGGATCATATTTTGTAATAATGGGAAATTGGTTGAGAGAAAAGTGGATCTGTAATTATGAGATGTTTATCTTATTTTCAAAGCTCTCATGTATAAAAGAGAGTGCCCTCTCTTCATGAGGGGGTAGTCATTAGGATGACAAAGTAATTAGTCATTATGGGATTAGAAGGAGATTAGATTTAGATTGGAAAATTATTAGAAATCAATGATAGGAGTTAGTCATTTGGTTCCTAGTCATTTCTTTGATTAGTTTCATGATTTAATTATTTTGTCATTTGATCATTGTAATGTAATTGAGATTTTTTTATTGTTAGTGTGAGCTCACACATGTTGTCTTGTTGCTCTTCACACGTTGTTCTCCTTTGATTCAATTTTCCATTTCCAAGTTAATTTCATTTACACAATTTCATTTCAATTGTGTGTTTCAACAATTCATTTTAGTCATGTGTTTCAACAATTCAATTCCAAGTCGTGTGTTTCATTTTCCCGCATTAGATTAACAATTCAATTCCATTTGTAGCTTCAACATTAGATTAGGTTAAATTAAGCCTCAATCCTGCATATACTGTGCATGTGCTTTGTAAGTTTACAAAGCACTAGGCTGGCACAAAATAATTTTTTGTTACACAAAATAGTGATGATGTTGATGAATCTTCAATAGTATACCAACTTGAATAATTGAGTGATGATGATCTCATAAGTTTTCCAATGTTATTTTGATGATCTACTAAATCTCCTCCTCAACAAAAAAATATGAACAAAAGAAAGGAAGGAGGATTCATGGAAGACTTAAGGTTGTTCCTGGTGATGACCTTATGATTATTGAAGAGAAGAAAATGTTACTCGGGAATGTTACTCTTGGTTGAGGGAAATCATAAATGTGGCAAAGAAAATCAAAATTCCAACATTGTTTGTATATCTAAAACAAGACAAAGGAAAGATAAAGGAATGTGCAATATGATTTGGAGTAAGCACTAATGCTATAGACGCTACTAAAGTATGATATGATCTAGACCTAATGATGTATTCTCAAAAGAATGAGAAACTAATAATGAGGCTCTTGGGTTATAAATGGATGAATAGATGACTAGCATCATGAAGATATTGGGAGCAGTCTAAAAGAAAATAATGATAGTCCTTGAGAATCATTTGTATAATCTTGGCACATTCTTGAAGGAAGATAAAGGGAAACATAACTAAAACATATCTAGTGCATCATTGAAACACCATGGTTAGAAGAGGACTATAGTTTAAAGTATCATGGAAAAAACTAAAATATGTCTCAAGTATCTAAGGAAACACTACATTGGAAGATACTATTACCAATTTAATTATGTTTATAAGAAGGTATAAGTTGAAGTTTGTTACTAAAACATCAAATTACTATGATAGAAGCATTAATGTGGCATATGTTGAGAAAGGGGGAGAGATAAACAGTAAAACAAAGTCCAAAACATATGGCACACAAATAGGAGGAGCATCACCTTAGGGGGAGCATCATCTTAGGGGGAGAAGAAAAATATTCCCTTCATCATTGTTTTCAAAGGGGGAGAGATAAATATTAAAACAAATTCATCTCAAAGAACTCAAAATATAGAATACATTCACAAGGGGAGTAAGATTGTTTTGCTAGGTTGCCATCAATAACAAAGGGGGGGATTGTTGACAATTTGGTTGTCATTGATATCAACCTTGATAGATAGGTGAAGTATCATTGATTTATTGGTTTGAGAAGCATTTCCAATATTGGAATTAATGTTATGAACATGACTTGAATGTCAAGCATTGTCAATATTGGATATAATGTTATGAAGATGACTTGAATGCCAAGCATTGTCAATATTGGACATATTTTTATGAAGTTGACTTGAATATCAGTAGAAATATAATATTAACTAATATATTGTATGAGTTTGATGAACTCATCCTATATTGTATGAGGTTGATGAAATCACCCTAATGGAAATATGGTTTATGGTGGATTGTGTCATTAACATCCATGCACAAAAATAAACTGTGAAGAAATTGTCCAAATAAAAAAGGTAAATGGAGAATCCAAAATGGATGCATACAAATCAAAAATAAGAATGTTGGACATGGTGTTATAGTGTTGGAATTGATGTCAAATAAGATTAGTATGAGAATCACTATAGTCACAAAGTTAATAAGTCTGGTATAAACATCTCAGCAAGAAGATGAAGTTGAAGAAGTTGAAAAAGTTGAAGGTCGAAGTCAAAGAAATCAAGGGTTGAAATCGAAGAGGTCGAAGAAGTCAAAGGTCGAAGTCGGATAATTAGAATAAGTAGAAATAGAAGAAGTCAAAAATTGAAGCTGAAGTCGAAGTCAAAACTGAAGCAAGTCAGGATGACCAAAGTCGAATTACACAAGTCAGTTTTCTTCTAAGTCAATTAACTCCAAGTAGAAGTGAAGTAAACTACACCGAAGGTCAAAGTCGAAAGAAAATTGAGTCAATAAATTCAATTCATCCAAAACAAGTCGGGACGACCAAATTCGAATCTCTCAAGTCAATTTTCTTATTAGTCAAGTCGGTCCAAGAATGAAGTAACCTAAAGTTCAAAGTCAAAGGAAACTTAAATTAGGAAATACAAGTCGGTTCGAGGCTAAAGTAAGTTGGGTGGACCAGAATCAAAATACTCAAGTAGAAATTTATCCTAGTTGAGTCAACCAAAAATATGTTTGTCAGTCGAATGAGGAAGCAAATACGAAAAAGGGTGAATACCAAATCGAATATTTAGTGACTAGTAGCTGAGAGGGGATTGATTTTAATATCTACCATCAAGTAAAATGTTTACAATTTGAGTTTAAATAGTCACCAATAAAGGAGATATGTGGAGGTTGATTTAAGCATTCATGAAAAAGTAAAATGTACTAAAGTCGATATGGCATCTGACGACGAAAATAAAATATGGGAAAGTTTCTTTGAAAAAACCAACTGTATCGGCCACCTCGCACATGTTTTGGGGAAAATTATCACATGTCAGCGAATTTGGCATGTTCTACACAAAACCCATGTCATGGAATTTTAAAATTCGTTTACAGGACTCTAAAATATTCGTACAAAATCAATGTCTAATTTTATGTACAAAAATCTATTAATGAAATCACCATTTGTGTTAATTAAATGAAGGGGTGCAATGTTTCATTACTAAAATACACAATGGATCATCCTTATACCTTTTGGAAAGTATATATGAAGACTAACAAGGTGAAAGGAAAGTGTCTATGTGGTCTACATCATAAGATTAGAAATAAGTGCAGAGTCCAAGGAAGAAATTCGAAGATACTTATGAAGTGAGGGTGGAAGGGTGTAGAAAGGAAGGACTAATGTCCTTTACTGATTAAAGTTTGAATACATGAATGCTTCCTAGGGTTGGTTCCATAAACAAGGGAGTTGGTGCTTCCTAGGGTTGGTGCTCTAAAACAAGGGAGTTGGTGCTTCCTAGGGTTGGTTCCCTAAAACAAGGGAGTTGGTGCTTCCTAGGGTTGAAGCCCTTAACAAGAAGATTGGTGTCTCCCAATCATTAATGTAACTTGTATTATTGTATTTATTTTATATTCAATTTTATTGTTGTTGATCAATTGTTGTTAATAAGTTAAAAATATTAAAAGTTTAAATAATTAACCAATATTGATTCACCCCCCCTCTCAGTATTGACCAATTTTCTGACACCTTCTTGGTGATGATCGTAAGGTAAGTGTTCCCTCATGGTGATCATCCCAAGGTGAGCATGCACACTTGCTGATAATACCAAGGTTTCCATGCATGACTCTACTCCACTAGTCTAATTGAAATGCAACTAAGTAACAACTAAAGAGGATGTGGCACCCTCATCTAGGGGGGAATATCTCTGACTAGGGGTTCCCTCAACATAGACTAATGAACATATAAAAATAAATAATATGTGGATGTGTAATATCTCCAAAAAGACACAATCATCATCATGTTGTCTTGCTTAAATGCAAGAACAAATCTACAACCAATACAGATTACATCTACATGACCATTACATACCTCCTAGATTCAAGATTATTATCACCTTTGGAATTATTACATAATTCCATATTTATATGATTTATAGTAGGAAAAACTCGAATTCATGGCACCAAAAATTTATTACAAATCCATGCAGATGATTAGATGTAATCTCACAAATATCAAGATTTCATTACAGTCGACCACCTAGTCGAACTTCAATCGGTTGTAAACTAGTGGGCCACTAGTTGGTTGACATCCTATAGACCTATAGTCATTTCACATGTTTTTGACCTCTATAAGTCTTCCATACAACCTTCATTCGACCATTTTACCATCGATTTGACTTAACCGTCCAGTCGAACATTCACCAAATCGATCCACCTTGACTAGCTAGTTGATTGACTGTGTTTTCACTCCAAAGAATATAACAACCCAACACCACCTTGCACACTTTTTGAGATTCCATACCATCTTTGGACAATTTTACTTTCCCGTCAATGTAATGAAAAACTTATTAAAACTCCAAAGTGTTGAGAGACCACTGGAAAGGTAAATACATTGGCCATAAATTCACTAATTTGGTGGTTGAAATGTCCAATTAGAATTTAATCTTTGGGATTTGGTAAATCTAATGGGGTTTAAGCTATATTTAGTCATCACGACACTAAGATTTGGTTTTTTGGTTATAAAATTCAAAATATTTGAATAATCGAACCATTTTGAGCATGGATTTGAATATCATCAATGAGGATTAAGTGTTGCCCATAATATTTTGTACCTATGGAATATTGGTTTTTTATTTGATATTATTATTTTAGGTTTCAAAGATTTTGCGTGGAGAAATTCATTGCGTCATTCTGCCCCTATGTGTGGGGGATCAACCTGTGAACCAGATCCTACTATGGGCATCAACCTTGGTGTCTCAAATTCCTTGTTTTCTCATATTTCATCGGCACATGTATGTTATGAAACTGGAACATTTGAATTTGAATATAAGTGTATCCTATGGTCAATTTGAACTGGAGGAGTGATTCATCATTTTTTCCTAATAGTATAAAAGGCGGTTTTGAATTCTCTTCTCACACTTATTTTAAATTAATAAGTATCATAATTGAAATCGTGTTATTTTTTATTTTGGAAATCATGCATCAAGTTGTCAAATATAGGTATTGGAAATGATTGTTCAAATATACGATTACCCTCCTTATTTTATTATATATTGATTTTTGTATAGGTAAAATACCACCAAGAAAAAACCTTGTTAATACCCCTGCTAAACCCCCTACTAAATATACTAGAGGGAAACCTAAAGAAACATGGGAAGCTTCCCATAAGAATCTGATAGATATTGAGTATCTATTGAAAGAATACAATCCTGTAATCTAGTTTCTTGTACTAGAGGAGCATCTACCATAGTCGATATTTAAATAAATTGAACCCAACATAAGAAATCAAATCCATTTTATGGGATGGAATGAATTGTACTAGAAGTTTTGGAATGAATATTATATAGATGTAGTGTCTCATAGTGACCCTACCATGATGGAAACCAATGACAAGGTTTTCATGAACATAAGAAATTATTTTTTACACTCTTTTGCAGCGAGAGCACCTATCGAGAATTTCTCTAAGGATATTGAGTGGATCATTGACCACATGGATTTAAAGAGAAGTATGATTGTAGATGAGAAAGGCCAATGTGTGGGATCTTTATTAGCTAATAATTGTTGGTTGTGGAGCCTGATTATCTTCCTGATTCAGAGGTCTTTGTTTTCAGCCGTGTTTATACCCCATGAATACTTTACACCCCAGAAGAATGTACACTCCTCCACGTGGGGGAGTGAAGGGGGGGTTACCCCCCCTGAGGGGTCCGAGGGAAAGCGGGCCCCTAGCGGGGGTTTGGGGTTGAAGCCCCTGAAGGAAAAATTGCCTTGTAAATGTATATTGTAATTTCATAGTAAATCTGGACCGTTCATTATAAGGTTGTAGATATGACAGTAGAAATTATGTTAGGATTTTTTTCCCTAGAAGGAAACCCTCTTTTATGAGGGAAATGTATTGCGGCTATGTATCATTGCGAATATTGTATTATGAGTGAAGAGACTGTGAGATAAAGAAGAGGAAGTTACAACGACTGTGTTGTAGGTTGTATCCCTTCATTTGTTGGATAATAATAAAGGAAGGACCTGGCAATTTCTCTGGTGGACGTAGCCCACACTAAGTGAACCACGTATTTATGTGTCTCTATTGTATTGTGTATCTTCTGTGTTTTATTTCTGCATTTGTTTTATTTTATTTCTCCGCGATCCTATTTTTCTAAAAAATGGTATCAGAACGAAAGGTAACTCATAGGAAAAGAGGGTTCCTGGTTCGAGTGGGAGCAATGGAAAAAGATGGAAAGTTTAGGGTTGAGAAATTTAACAGCCAAAACTACTAGTTATGGAAGATGTAGATAAAAGATTATTTATATCAGAAGGATTTATTCCTACCATTGGGTGGAATAGAAAATAATTTGACAACCATGAAGGATGAAGAATGGAAGATTCTCAGGTACCATTTCATACAATATGTCTTGGAAGATGGACATTTGAAGTTGTAAAAGATACACGCTAGCCAGAATCATGAAAACATGTTAAAAAAGGGAGTAACAATGGATATATTGAGTTCTTGCTCAATTTCAGTTGGTATTCAAGCATGAAGGTGAAGATGATAAATTTTCTAGTTCCAAGAAGGATCATAGTCCAAAATATACAACAACGGTGGAGTTGTTGAGATTAGTCTCCAAGTGGGAGATTGTTGGTTGTGGAGCCTGATTATCTTCATGATTCAGAGGTCTTTGTTTTCAACCATGTTTATAACCCATAAATAATTTACACCCCAGAAGAATGTACGCTCCTCCATTCGAGGGAGTGTGGGGGGGTTACCCCCCCTGCGGGGTCTGGGGGCAAGCGGGCCCCTGGCAAGAATTCAGGGGTGAAGCCCTCGAAGGAAAAATTTCCTTGTAAATGCATATTGTAATTTCATAGTAAATCTGGATCGTTCATTATAAGGTCGCAGATCTGATGGTAGAAGTTACGTTAGGATTTTTTTCCCTATAAGGAAACCCTGTTTTATGAGGTAAATGTATTATAGCTATGTATCATTGTGAATATTGTATTCTGAGTGAGGAGACTGTGAGAGAAAGAAGAGGAATTTACAATGGGTTTGTTATAGATTATATCCCTTCATTTGCTAGATAATAATAAAGGAAGTACCTGGAAATTTCTCTAGTGGACATAGCCCACACTGGGTGAACCACGTATATATTTTTCTCTAGTGTATTGTGTATCTTATGTGTTTTATTTCCGCNTGTTATAGATTATATCCCTTCATTTGCTAGATAATAATAAAGGAAGTACCTGGAAATTTCTCTAGTGGACATAGCCCACACTGGGTGAACCACGTATATATTTTTCTCTAGTGTATTGTGTATCTTATGTGTTTTATTTCCGCATTTGTTTTATTTTATTGCTCTGTGATCCTGTTTTTCTAACAATAATTTGGAGAAATATTTTAGGTTTCCAAAGCCTTGAGTTCATTTAGTTAACCTCTTTCTAAATGATTTTTATGACAAGAAAGACAAGGGAAATATTTTGGCAAGTTGGTGGAAGGAAGATTAAAAATTCTTTCACAAATCCAATTGTAGTTATTATATCACAAAATTGAGAGAATCATATGTGTATATCATGGAATTGATATCCATATTATATGGAGAGAAAGAATGTTTTTTATTCATATATGCATGGATACCATTAGCTTACACAATGGCCACTATAGGATGGTTATTCAACTGGGATACCATTTTATCCAATTATCTTAATTGTATGATCAAGAGAGAACAAAAGGAAAAGGCAAAGGAAAAGCCTGAGGTTGTTCCTTCATTCTATATGTATTCTTATTTATTGGATCTCATTTTTTATTCAAATATATTTGGAGGCATTAACCTTAGTTGACATATTTCAAAAGAACCAATACATGTATACTTTCAGATTCTATGGATAACAAATATAAAAGGTCATATTCAACCATTTTCAACTTCTTCCTAGCACCATTATACAAAAATAAATTCTACAAGGAGTGTCCAAGGCTTACAAAAGATGMAAATAAGCTCATAAGTTATATTGGYAATTGGTACCTATAGGAGGAATTGTCTTATCTAAGAATTTTAGTTTCAACTACAACACCTCATATTTTTCCTAAGTATGCACTAGATAGAATTGTTCTAAGTGAAATAGCTTATAATATATCCCTTCAAGGGTTCAATGCTTCATTGTTGAAAGAGGTGAATAAAAATATTTTTATTCCTTATGGTTTCAGGCTAGGCCATCACTTCTTGAAGGAACCAAAGCATGCAACACAAGAAGCAACTATTCTTGAATACAAATTCTCACCTGGGAAATATAGAAGACGTGATCATAAGGGCCTTATGGTGATCTAGAGGGGGTTAATTTTATGTAGAAGTCGAATAGGCCATAGGTGATCTGGATTTATAAGCAGAACGAACTGATTAACAAACTGAATACAATAGACACAAAGATATGAAGAAAAACAAAGATATCCAGTGAACAATATCTTCTATTGAATAAATGAAATAGGTTGAAACTATAAAAATGCAAAACAGAAACACTTGCTTGAATGGTGGTAGATATCTCTGAGAAGAGATGTGGCTTCTATGTGCATCCATCTTAGCAGAATGATTACAATGAGGTTCCAGAGGCCTTTTTAATGTTACTCATGAATTCCAAAACCCTAGACATCCAAAATCCTAACCCTAGGACGTGAAACACCAAAAGTCATGTGGGCCCCTATGGGTAAGTTGGTACCTCAACTTCCCGAGGTCGTAACATTTGCATATGAACTCCGTTTTAGGCGCGTGATAGCCCGTTGGAAAGGTATTTTAGAGAAATACACATTACACCGTCAAACTCTGACTCCATCTATATTTTGACTATGGAAAGCCCAAAAAACATTGTTTAGGGCTCCAAAACAACCCTGTAAGTACAACAAGATATGTTGACATAAAAACATACAAAATAAGACAATTTAATTAGGTGAAAGGACACCAGTATCCACCTATAATATGTGTAGGGATTCATACAACCCCAGAAGTGTAGAACCCACAATTACAAAGAAGCACAAAAGAAAGTGATGAACTAAAAACTGACAAGAGGAGCCAGTTGGAATAGGTGGGTGGCCACCAATATCCTCCTGGATCAATCATGCCCCCTTAGGAAGAAATGGTCTCCATGGAATTGAGCTCCCCCATCAAGTGAAGAAACTTCTATTGTATTTGGCCATGGGTGAGCCACTTTCCTTGGTGTAGGAGCTTCCCTGCCTTGCCAACCCGATAAATTTGGATCCTATGTTGGCGATTTCCCTTGACCTGTGTGTCCACTATATGATCAGTGGATGCATGTTCCATACAGTCGGGATTAAGATTTGTTGGTTTCAGTTGTTCTGTGATCTCTAAGGTGTCCAATAAAGGTGGAAAATATGGTTGAAGGAGATCCACATTGAACATTGGGTGCAAGCCAAGGAATGGTGGAGTGTTGAGCTCAAAAGAATTTTTACCCACAGCCTTGGTGATTGTGTAAGGCCCATAGTGAAGTGGGAGGAGCTTCTGATGGGGACCTGTAAGACAGTCCTTCTACAAGTGTAACCAGAACTTGTCTCCAACTTGAAACTGGTGCAGTACCTTGTGTTGATCATGGCATTTCTTGTAATTAGCATTGGCTTTCTGCAAAATATCATGGACCTATTGGTGGATGTGTTGAATCGTCTTAATGAATCTGGTAGCTTTGTCGGTCTCAGACTGAACATGGGAAGAGTCTGTCTGTGTGGTTTCTAGAGGTAGTGCAACATCAATGGGATCGAAGGGTTGGAATCCCTGTCCCACCTGAA
>SNQJ01S0073505.1:0-19645 GCA_010110895.2 Picea sitchensis | reverse complement strand
AGAAAGCATAATCTAATATCTAATTACACATGGGGTTAGTCTAGGGGTCTGCAGATCCGTTCCTAACTACGAGATTAATGCATGCTAACACACTTTATCATACTAACCTGCAAAAGAGAGTCAAAGCAAATTAGATTATAACAACAAACTAATTAACAAAATAGAAATACATGTACAGGAAAATAAAGAGAACAAAACTATGAAATGCATAAACAACACAAAGACAGTAACCAGACTATTGGTGGGCCCTCCAGCAAGTTGTGGCTACTTCCTAAAAGCCAACCATGAACTTAGCAACTAGAATTCACCATGAAAACTCAAAAACGTATTTCTGGCATAATCTAGCAATGTAAAAACTCAAAACAGAGTAAAAACGCGTTTGTCCCTATCACACTGTTGTATATGATGCTTAACTTATGTCTGACCACCTCAGTGGTATTTATAACGTTTACATGCCAAGTGGTTGACCACAGGAGGTTCAAACCACTTCTAAAATTGGCAAATTTCATTAATGGTGCCCTAACTGCCGAAACAGAGTGAGCCAATAATTGCCCACCATAACAACCCAAAATCGAGTTGTGAAGAGTTCAATAGCTGGAGGGGATAAGCATGAACAAAACCTACATTTCTGATTTTCCCATCACTAGCTGCCAATGACATAACCACCAAGTCACCCTACGTTTTTATGCAAGAAGAGGTGCTGGACGGAGTGTCGGATCAAGTGTCAAAACGAATACTGGAAGGAGTGTCGAAACTAGAAATGTAGTGTGTTTTTTCCCTGTAACACCAGAAAAATGTGAATTATCTCTTGGAAACATAAAAACATGATGAATTATACTCGATACAATCATTAAACATGAATTATATGTACCTTATGTCAATCATACCGTTTTATCATGAAATTCTTCAAAAAGATCCTTCCAAACGTGAAAAACACATATGTACATGCGGAAAAAGTGTATAATAACCATCATAAAAATGATCATATATTGGGCCCAACAAGTTGAATACAATGATTCGATTGATGAACTCTGTTTGGTCGTCTGTTTGGGGGTGGAAAGCAGTGGCTTTAGTGAGCTTGGTGTCCAATAGTGACCAAAGACTCGACCAAAATGTGTTGAGGAACCTGTTGTCTTGATCAGAGATGATGGTCTATGGTATCCCAAAATGGACCCACACTCGTTTGAAGAATAGCTTGGCAATATATGTCGTTGTGATGTTCTTCTTGCAGGCTGTGAGGATGGCCATCCTCGAAAATCGATCAGCAACCACAAATACACAATCTTTTCCTTTCTTAGTGGACAAAAGGACGAACATGTAATCCATTGAGATGGATTCCCAAGGCTTCTCGGGGGTAGGAAGAGGGGTGTATAAGCCTTTATTCTTGATGGTTGGCTTGGCAATGGCACAAGAAGTGCAATATATGATATAGTTGGTGACGTCCCATCAAAGTTTTGGCTAATAAAAATGTTTCTGGAGAACTACCACAGTTTTCTCCATGCCAAAATTTCCTGCCACCTGATTGTAGTGGGATTTCCAAATCATCTTTTCACGCTCTCTTGAAAGAACACAGAGATGGACTAGATGGCATAGCAACCCATCTTGAATGTGAAAATCGGGGGCATTCATGCCTGTACCTAAGAGTTGATAGGTGGTGGAAAATTTTGGATCTTGCTGATAAAGTTGGGGCCACTCATATGCCTCATGTCCACGGGAATGGAGCACAGTGGTGAGTGAAACCACGGGAGGTCAACTGAGGCAGTCAATGACACAATTTGTGCTTCCTATCTTATACTTTATGTTGAGATGGAATTGTTGCAGGTAGGTGGAACACTTCTTATGGAGGTCATTATGCAACTTCTCATGTGTTTGTATGAACTGTAGAGGCTTGTGATCAGTGTGGATAATCGTCTCCTTTCCCAGAATGTAATGTTTTTATTGACAATAGGCTTGTACAATGGAATACATTTCCTTGTCACAGGTGGGGTATTTCTGAATAGTATATGAGAGTGTCTCACTATGGTATGCCACCGGATGGTTGTGCTAAGTGATTAATTCACCTACAACATAGTTAGATGCATCAGTCTCAATATTGAACAGTTGTTGCAGATCAGGCAAGGAGAGTACTGGAGCTAAGCACAAGCGATGCTTCATATCATCAAATGCTCATTGTTGTTCCTTCCCCCACAAAAACGTTTCCATTCCACCACCCTTGGTCATGTGGCTGAGGGCCCATGCAATATAGGAAAATACTAACATGAACCGTTGGTAGAAATTGGCCATTCCCAAGAATATCTAAATCTCGGTTAGTGTGGTTGGGGCTCTCCAGTCATGGATGACTTGGATCTTAGTGGGATCGACATGTACCCCATGGTCATCAACAATGTAGCTCTATTATTGGACCTTGTTCATGCCAAAGGAACATTTTTCCAAGTTGGCATATAGCATGTGCTCCTCCCAAGTTATGTTGAAGATGAGGATGTCATCCAAATATACCACCACAAAAGAGTTGGTGAAGGGTCTCAATACATCATCCATCAACCACATGAAAGTGGTTGGTGCATTTGTTAGGCCAAAGGGAATGACCAACCATTCGAAGAGACCTTATTTATATTTGAAAGTTGTCATCTAGACATCAGTTGGCTCGATGGGAACCTGGTGGCAGCCAAACTTTAGGTCAATCTTGCTGAAGAGGTTTTCCCCCTTGAGTTGGTCAAGAAGTTCATCAATATTGGGAATTGAGTATTGGTTTCTGACTATGATTTTATTTAATGCTCTGTAATCAATGCAGATTCTCCAATTCCTATCCTTATTATACACCAGTACAATCAGGGTTCCGTAAGGGGAGGGTTTGGGTCTGATGTTCCCTTTTTGAAGAATCTCTTTGATCTGATGCTTGATTTCATCATTTTCCATAAAGGAGCGACAATAGACTGGTCCATTAGGTAGAGGTGCACCGGGGGTTAGATCAATTGGATACTTGAATTGGAAGTGCATCGGTACCTCGGTGGGTGAGGAGAAGATGTCTATGTACTCTTCCATGATCCCATCCAATTGCTTTTACTGCAAAGAGAGGCCTTGTGTAGATTCCACATATGTGGTGACGACCTTCTGCTTACTATGAGAATGGATCACAAACAAGACAAACTTCTCGGTCTATGAAATGACCTTACTACATTGATTAGCAGAGATTAAAGAAATAGCAGTAAGAGGCGCTACCTCTGGTATGATATACAAGTGTCTACCCAAAGTAATAATAACACTGCGAGGTCTAGACTCATACACATCATGATGCTTCTAAAAATATGGTTGTCCTAAAATAACATCACAAACTTCAAGGGGAGAAATTTCACACAATACCTCATCATTGAAGGGCTTGATGTCATAGGGTAGACGACATTGTTGGTTGACATGGAGATTTCTTCCTTGGTGAATCCAACCAATGGTGTAGGGTTGAGGGTGTAGTGTCGTCAGAAGGTCCAGCCGCTTGATGAACTCTGCTGAGATCAGGTTCTTCTGACTACCACTATCAACATTGAAATAAATAAGAGCCCCATTTACTCACATTTGTGATTGAAAGAGGTGTTCCCCTTCCTCTGGTTCTTCTGGTTCACTTGGTTAGACTTTGGTGGTAGTGACAGTGTAACTACGTTTAGCATCGATAATATGATTCCCTCCTTCTGGATTTTATTTCAAATAAGAATCAGCCTCTGACTCAGAAGCCTTCATCTCAACCATGAGTGACTGCTTGGAGAGACAATCTTCAGTGTTGTGCCAAGGTATTTTATGGTATTCACACCATTTTCCCATGTCCTTCTTCGTCTTCTCATTTCCCTTCTTGTGTTGCGGCTTGGATTGGTTGTCCTGAGAGTGGAAATATTTGCTCTGTCCCTTGCTATGTGGTTTGGGGCCACCTTTTCCCTACTTCATCTATGAGGAGTTTGCATATCCAAACTCTCACCTCTTCTACTTAAATTTATGCTCGATATTGACAACATATCTATAAGTTGTACCCAATGAGGCGATGTGTAGAAACTCCATTTTTGTTTAAATGTATCTATGCAAACAAACATGGTATTTGAGCACTAGATGTCGCTCAGAGTCTTTGATACCCAACTTGGTGCACATGGTATGGAAAATATTGGTAAAATCTGGTACTGTCTGGTCCCTTTCTTGACACAGGGTGGTCCATCTGGTGTACTGGTCCTCGTAGCTTCCAACAGGGTAGTATTTTTCTTTAATGCCATCCCGGAAGGAATCCCATGTAGGGGTTGTTATCTCCTCAAATAAATTAGTTAATTTCATTTGATTAGGTATCAGGTTGTTAGTAGAAAAAGCATTTCTAAATTTTTTAAGGATCATTTTAAAGAGATTTAAGCATTTAATAAACTTTGAAAAAACATTTGATTTGGTTTTTTCTTCAAAAAACTCGAAATTCAGGTTTCGGTGGCTAAGGAACTTTTTAAAAGGGATCCTAAGCCACTGAAAGTCCTAGCTTTCGATGGCTTAAATGCAAAATTTGGGGCTTCCCTAGCCACCGGAATTGCAGGAAGTTTGAAATGGTCAGCATGTCATCTCACACACTCGAATCATCAGGGTAATTGTATCATTATTACTTCAAGTTGTCGAAGAAGATGGAGAATCTATCAATAATGACTGGGGATGGCCTGGAAATTCTCCTATCATTTTCCTCTGCCCTCGTTGAACCATAACCTTCCTCTATTTTTGTTGTGTGGTCTCCCCCCAAGCTCAAATTTTTCAATTTGCAGGTACAGGAGCATTCTAGCAAATGAAGAGAGGAGGACCTGCTCTTAGGAAATAACTAGATGACATTTTCTATATTGAGTCACACTCAGAGGTGTGCTAGTTCTTCAAGGACGTAGGCTACTATTGATTTTGTGAAAATCTCCAAGGTTTTCACCAGCAAGTAGCAGAAGCATTTGCTCTTACATTCGATGGCAGAAAAGCAGTGATTGGAAAAGAGGAATTCCAAGTGGATGACGCCTTAATAGCTGATGTTATAGAGCTTCCAAGAATAGGAGAAAACTAGTTCAAGACTACTATCACCAAGGATGTTGAATTTAGATCTTACTTGAAAGCACAGAACAGGGAAGAAAGCTACCATTTTTGTACAGATCTGAGTTTCTATGATCCAGATGCCTCGAGGATGGTTTCTTATGACATATAATAATTTAAGGCATCATTATCAGGGTTTTGTTTCAGTTTCAAAGGTGCCAACAAGGAGTAAAAGACAAGGCTTCTTGCCTATTTTTGGTAAAAGATGACATGCTTTCTAGAAAAACATTTTCGACCTCCCCTAGGATCTATTACAGCTGTTTAAGAATATGAAGGACTCGAGGATAATTGAGATAAGGAGTTGACCTAGTAAATATGATCTCTTCCTATTTTCATGAAACTGTTTTTGACTTTCTATTTCAAGCAAATTTGATCAAGTTTTCTAGGATATGGATATTAGCTGTAAAGGCTATAAAGCCAAGAATATTTGATGAACCAAGGGTTCGATTTTGAGTTCTAAACTATACTGTATTTTTTATTAAGACCATTTCTATAATATATTCAGCCTGCAAGTTTCTTTCATTATTATTGTCAGATCTTCTTTTCCTTTTTTGTTTTATGCTTATGAGTTGAATTATTTTATTCATCTATGTTTACATAATCCATCAGTGACTGTCATCTCACCATATGATTAGTGAGAAAATGATCATAAGTAATATTTCTAGTTTCTTGAGCCATCATATGTATTGTTTTATATATCTATGTTCTGGTTGAGGTGATTAGTTTCTTATCCATTTGATACACTACCTATCTGATAATATCTCTTGAAGGCCCTGCACTGTTTGAATATGCCTAGACAGTCTTGAATATACAATCCAATAAGTTAGATATTCATCTTGATCCAACATTACCCATCATTGAGTGAACCATTGCAAGAATAGTTAAGTTACCAGGCATCTTTCAGATACAACCTAGAAGAGTTTCCTGGAGTGATAACAAATTGTCGTCGTTGTCGGGGAGAGAAGATTGAAGCTTGGCTTCCTTGGGACACGACATAGATCCATATTTGATGATAGACAAAGCCTTGACATTTACTTGGATGTAATTATCTATCTGGTGACTCCATTAGAACGAAGTGGCTCCGAAGAGATCTCATACTAGAGAAAATCTAGAAAGGGCACTAGAAACACCTGTTGCAAATCCAGAGAAGATCATCAGAAGAGGAAGAGTGTTACAAAGACAAACTTCCAGAGAAGCAAGGACATCTAGATCAGGTATATCAAGAGGTACTACTTCTTTATTTGTACCTAGAAAACCTTCCATTAAGTCTACTTCTGTTGAAGCTTCCTGTTCTCAGAAAATTGTAAGTGAATCATAAAATTTGAAAGGTGAGGAGCCTTCAATAGATTATGTTGTTATAGGTCTTATTTATGAGCATATTTATATACATAATTTATGGAAATAGGTTGTACAATCCACCCCGAAAGAGGATTTCTCCACTTCTCTGAACTCTTTGCAAACAGAATCAGAAAAACTCTACTTTTATACTCATACCAGTTTGCCTATAGTAGAGTCTATTCTCAAAGACTTGTTTGTAAAAGGAGAAGAAAATCTAACCCTGCTGCTAGGGCAGATTTACAAAGCCTTATATTTCCCTAACCCATCTGATTTTAATAAGACTCCGCTGGGAAGGATCCAGCTGAAGGGGATGAATTTCAAATCCAGGTATTAGTTCATTACTCTGCTTCATGAACTTGTGTATTTCTTTATCAACTCTTTCATGTCGTTTCCTTTGCATGTAAAGAGGGTCATTTTTTGTTTTGCATATTCAAAAAATCATCATTCTTCTTGTATATATACAACCTTATAAGAGGAAATCCTGCAACCCTATATTGTAGATGTTGATTCAACACCTATACCTCATCCCGTTCATAAAGATGATCATTGTATTCAAATATCCCTTGAATCTAATCAACCATGTAACCTTACATAGGTCAGAATTGATTTCAAACCTGCCCAGAGCTCAACACCTTTTTACATTATTGTTGAACCTTGTCATGAACCTGTTAACTCTCATAATCAACCCACTTCTTTTCAAGTTAAAATCGGGATGAAGATGTTCAAGCCTTTGAGGCTGCCCTATCTTCTTCATCCTTACCCTCTTGACTGCTTTGAATATCTTCCCCATTTTTCTGGAGAGAATAAAGTTTCAGCTGAGAGGCACTTGGAATCCTTTGAGGATTTTGTTGAGCGATTTGAGATTGTTCATGAAGATGTGATCATGAGATTTTTCTCCAAGTATTTGATCAGAGATGTTGATGCATGGTTTAAGGGTCTGAGAGCCAATTCTATTGTCTCTTGGGTCCAGTTCTCTAATTCTTTTGTGAAGTATTGGGGTGAGTACAAATCACTAGATTCATACCTTACTAATTTTTATGCTCTGAAGAGAGAGAAGGGTGAAGCTTTGCCTGTCTCTAATCGAAGGTTTTACAGTAGCTATCATGACATGCCTTTAGAGATCCAACCTTCAGAGACAACTACCATGATATATTATGTTATGGGTCTTCATTCAGAACTTACCCTTCTTCTGCTAGAAAGGAAGTCTTCATCCTTAAGGAGCTTGTTTGAAGATGCTCAAGAGGTAGAGGAGAACATATGTGCATCCAGGTGGATATGAATGTAGGTTGACTCTAAAAATCTACAAGCACATGAACAAGTAAACTATCAGTATGGTTCATATTTTGAGCATGAAGGTAACGAGTTTCAAGAAGATTTGGAACAACAATGAGCATATGAGTTTATTTCAAATTCAGGTCAAAATTCTTCAATATTTGTTGAGTTCTCTAGAAACAAGTATGATTCAAAATCTTATGATTAGTTTGCTAACTAGGATGAGCCTATGATAACTAAATATTGCATAGGCAATTATATGTTTTTAACTGATCCTTATTCATATGATTTTTACACTGATTTATCATCATCTTCTTAGAACTTTTCCGAAGAGAAAGTTGTGATGATTGATGATCAAGATATGAGCTCAAGGGAACAAGAAGGTGGTCATTCTTCTAGTAGAGGAACAACCATGGCTGAGCAAGAAGCTACCATAGATGTGCAGTTGTTTCCCGAAGACCAGTATGTTTCTGATTTTCCTTTCAAGGATCTGGTGGCAGTATTCATGGAGTTATACTTTTCAGAGAGCTTGAAAGTTTCATATTTCTTTAGCTCGCCCATGTTTTTAGGTGAGTATGATTTCCAGAAAGAGTTCTTATCACTGTGATTACATTTCAAACTTCATCTGTTGATCAATGATGAAGATGAGATTTCTTCAGTATTAAAGTTGCTTGGGTGGTTGTTATGGAATTCATCATTTACCTAACAAAATTGTACATCTGGTTAGAGTAGGGTAGTGTAGTAAATAAGATCTTTTTTTAGCATTTGTTTCTTCCCATTTGCAGCAGAAATAACAGTTTGCTTGTGTGAATAAAGGAAGATTTTGAAGGTGTGTAGAGATCAGTTGCACAGGTTTGGAGAAATTTTAGAGATCGGTTTCACAAGTCAAATGACTCCATAGTCCAATGGTAAAGGCTACAGGCAAGTTACAGGTTTGTAGAAGATCAGTTGCACATGAATCTGTAGCCCAATGGTAAAGGTGACTAGAACTAAGGTTCTTGAAACCTCATAGGGAGGCTTTCATCCCCAAAAGGAGCCAGATGTTATCTCCTCAAATAAATTAGTTAATTTCATTTTATTAGGTATTAGGTTGTTAGTAGAAAAATCATTTCTAAATTTTTTAAGGCTCATTTTAAAGAGCTTTAAGCTTGTAATAAACTTTAAAAAAACATTTGATTTGGTTTTTTCTTCAAAAAACTCGAAACTCAAGTTTCGGTGGCTAAGAGCCTTTTCAAAATGGATTCTAAGCCACCGAAATCCCTAGCTTTTGGTGGCTTCAACACAAAATTTGGGGCTTCCCTAGCCACTGAAATCGCAGGAAGTTTGAAACAGTCAGCATCTCATATCACATGCCCAAATCATCAGGGTAACTGCATCATGATTACTTCAAGTTGTCGAAGAAGATGGAAAAGTTGTCAATAATGACTGGGGTTGGCCTAGAAATTCTCCTATCATTTTTCCTCTACCCTCGTTGAACCATAACCTTCCAATATTTGCAATGTGTGGTCTCCCCCTAAGCCCAAATTTTTCAATTTGCAGGTATAGGAGCATTCTAGCAAATGAAGAGAAGAGGACCTGCTCTTAGGAAAGAACTATATGACATATGCTATCTTGAGTCACACTCAGAGGTGTGCCAGTTCTTCAAGGATGTAGGCTGCTACAGATTTTGTGAAAAGCTCCAAGGTTTTCACCAGCAAGTAGCAGAAGCATTTTCTCTTACATTCGATGGCAGAAAAGCAGTGATTGGCAAAGAGGAATTCCAAGTGGATGAAGCCTTAATAGATTATGTTACAGAGCTTCCAAGAACAGGAGAAAACTGGTTCAAAACTACTATCACCAAGGATGTTGAATTTAGATCTTACTTGAAAGCACAAAACATGGAAGAAAGATACCATTTTTGTACAGATCCAAGTTTCTATGATCCATATGCCTAGAGGATGGTTTCTTATGACAGATAATAATTTAAGGCATCATTATCAGGGTTTTGTTTTGGTTTCAAAGGTGCCAGCAAGGAGGAAAAGATAAGGCTTCTTGCCTATTTTTGGTAAAAGATGACATGCTTTCCAGAACAACATTTTGTACCTCCCCTAGGATCTATTGCAGCTGTTGAAGACTATGAAGGACTCGAGGATAATTGAGATAAGGAGTTGACCTAGTAAATAGGATCTCATCCTATTTTCATGAAATTGTTTTTGACTTTCTATTTCAAGCAAATTTGATCAAGTTTTCTAGGATATGGATATTAGTGGTAAAGGCTATAATGTCAAGAATATTTGATGAACCAAGGGTTCTATTTTGAGTTCTAAACTATATTGTATTTGTTATTAAGACCATTTCTATAATATATTCATCCTGCAAGTTTCTTTCATTGTTATTGTCAGATCTTCTTTTCCTTTTATGTTTTATGCTTATGAGTTGAATTATTTTCTTCATCTATGTGTACATAATCCATCAGTGACTGTCATCTCACCATCTGATTAGTGAGAAAAGGATCATAAGTAATATTGCTAGTTTCTTGACCCATCATATGTATTGTTTTATATATCTATGTTCTGGTTAAGGTGATTAGTTTCTTATCCATTTGATACACTACCTATCTGATAATATCCCTCGAAGGCCCTGCACTGTTTGAATATGCCTAGACAATATTGAATATACAATCCAATAAGTTAGATATTCATCTTGATCCAATATTACCCATCATTGAGTGAACCATTGCAAGAATAGTTAAGTTACCAGGCATCTTTTAGATACAACCTAGAAGAGTTTCCTAAAGTGATAACAGGGTCAACCACAAATATTGTAAATTCCTCTATGGCCCTTTTCTCAGAGTAAGTGTCCCACCAGCACTTCACATAGGGGATGGCCTTGAGGAGTGAAAATGTAATTTTTCCCTATCAGAAAAATTATGGACAAAAAAATACCCTTCGACCATATTCAACCATTTATCGACAGCATATGCATCTATCATTCCTTCAAATGATGGAATATCAAAATTTACATGTACCTTGAAGGGGGTTGCATGGATGCTTGATGAAGATGCTTCTCTTGAGGGCAGTTGCTGAAGGATCTGCACAAATTTGTCCATCATTTCGTTCCTTTGTCACAGAAGGGATTCCTCAAGAAACATTTTAAAAGGATATCTTGCTCCATCATCTTTCTTTTCATCTCGCATGGGTTGTTTTTGGGCTAGACACGACCGTTATTGCAACGACTCGATTGGTTCAAGTCCCAACTTCTTGTACCCAGATCTTATTGGGGACATGCACGAAGAAAATTAAAGAAGAGCATATCTCTCTGATACCACTGATCTGTACTTAGGAGCAGAAAAAATGGATTAACTGACTGAATACAATAAACACAGAGATATGAAGCACAACACCGATATCTACTGAACAATTTATTTTATTGAATAAATGAAATAGGATGAAACTGTAAAACTATAGAACTGAAACACTTGCTTGAATGGCGGTATCTATCTCTGAGAAGAGATGTGACTACTATGTGCATATGTCTGAGCATAATTATTACAATGAGGCTCCAGAGGCCTTTTTAATATTACTCGTGAATTCCAAAACCCTAGACATCAGAAAACCTAACCCTAGGAGGTGAAACAACAAAATTCATGTGGGCCCCTATGGGTAATTTGGTACCTCAACTTAAAGGTATTTTAGAGAGCTACACATAACGCCATCAAACTTAGACTGTCTATAGTTTGACTATGGCTAGCCCAAAAAACATTGTTTAGGGCTCCAAAACGGCCCTGGAAGTACAACAAGATGTGCTAACATGTAAACATACAAAATAATCTAGTTGGATTAGGTGAGAGGACACCAGTATCCACCTGGAATATGTGTAGGGATTCAAACATCCCCAGAAGTGTAGAACCCACAATTACAAATAAGTACAGAAGAATGTGTTGAACTGAAAATTGACAAGAGGAGCCGGTTGGAATAGGTGGGTGGCCACCAATATCCACTTGGATCAATAGGAATCATGTAACTCCATAGAGAGTTCCTTCTCCTTTGTATTTGCATTATTTTCTTACTTGAGAAAAGAGAGCATAGGAGCCTCAACTTCTAGCTTGGTTTTCTCCCATAAGGTTTTCTGAGAGCAAAGCTTTGTGTTATTTTTTGGATTGTGTATGATTGTATTTTACTATTCTCTATTTTCTACATTTTATTTATTTCATGCATAAGATGATAATTGTAACTAAATATTATGGAATCTAAAGGAATTTAACCTTCATAGTGTATATTTCAGTTTCATTTATCATTGTGACGAACTTTTCAAGTAAAATATTGACGACAATTTACAGATCATATTGGTATCAAAGTAGGTTTTCTTTTGGGTACTTTTGGGAAGTTTCATGATCCAGGAATCAACGCAAAGATAATTCACAAAAACCATAGCCATGGCAGATGAGTCTATTCATAAAAACCCTCTATATCCAACAAAAGTGAGATTTGAGAGGTACGAAGAGAAAGTCATCGATATCAATCACAATATGAACCTCCTCATGGAAGCTCTAGCAATAAATATCAGATCATGCATAGATGTTGGAGGCTCTAACTCAGAGATCAGATTGGAGGGGAAATCGGGAGATTAGGCATACCAAAGAAAGGAGTCGTAGAAAGAATCTGAGAAAGAAAAACTGAGTTTGAGTGTTGTTAACCCTTCACATACCCTATTCAAGATGGAAGTGAAAGTTGATATAAATCCATACCAAGATGATATCAATGCATTAAAATTGAATTATTGGTTGCATCAACTAGAAGTTTATTTTAGCACCCACCATATAGATGAAGAGAAAAATATTTTATTTTCTAGCTTTAAGTTAGAGGGCCATGCTTTAACTTGGTGGGAAATACATACAAAAACAATTAGGTTGGAGGGTGATCTTCCAATAACTAGGTGGGAGGAATTAAAATTATCAAGTCCTAATTCTACCCTATCGGGTACATAGGGGATCAATGGATTGGGCGGCACTACTTCAAGTAGAGGAAAGGGAAGAGTGTACAAGAGTACACCATTGAGTTTAGAAAGATAGTCATCATAATGAGTATATGTCCAAAGATTCCATATGTACTCCTCAAGTATCTATAAGGTTTACATAGTCATCTATGAAAGCAAGTGATGCTCTTCAATACAAGGACAGTGGATGAGGCATGTGTATAGGCACAATACCTAGGAAACATAGACCAAAAGAAGGGACAACCAAGTGGTTTGAAGTAGAAAGAGCACCGGGAAGCTTCCAAGGAGGGGAAGAAGAAATGGAAAGGGGGGAAAGATAAAAAGAAAACAACCACTACAAATCAATGCAAATATCCTAGCAACCATTGCAATCATTGCAACATTGATGGCCACCCTGAGGATAAGTGTTGGAAACTACATATAGAGTTGAAGTCGAAGAATTGCAAGAAGGACAGAGATAAAATAACCTTCTAGCCACAGATTTGATCAATCATGTGAAAACTAGCTTACGTGTGGATGAAAATATTTTTTGCACATATATTCAGAAGGAGGTGAATCTAAGTAGCCTTCAACACCAGGAGGAGAAGGATATGACCAAGCTCTTCCACATCAAGATTTAGGTCAAGAAGACCAAGATAGATGCTTTGTTCGACTCTGGTTCACATGATAATCTCATAGAAATAGATTTGGTCAACAAGATTGGATTGGAGGTTCACAATTATCCTATCCCCTATCCATTGGGTTGGGTAAACAAGGATGCAGATATCAAGGTAACAAAGTAGTGCAAGATTAAATTTGTTGTAAGTGTTGATTTTATAGATGAATTAGAATTGATTGTAGTACCATTAGATGTATGCAGAGTAGTGTTTGTAAGTCCCTACATGTATATGAGGGATTTTATATTCATAAAAAGAGAAAATCATCACTACCTCATCAAGGACGATAAATTCTTCATCATCAATGTGCACAAAGTAAAATAAAAAATTTGACTGGTAAGTGCCATTCAAGCTAAGAAATTGATTAGTTCTAGAAAGAAATATGTTTTACTTTTTCTAAGAGAAAATCAGTCTAGTGAAGAGTCTTTAAAAGTAAATAAATCCTTGGAAGGGTGTACTAAAGAGAAGAAACATTAGTTGGAGGAGTTTCTACAGGAATGCAAAAGAGTGTATCAGGATCCTAAAGGGATACCACCTAAGAGGGAAGTTGAGCATGAAATCTAATTATTTCCAGACTCCCCCTTGCCAAATATTGGGTTGTATAGACAGTCCATTATGGAAGAAAAGGAAGTAGAGAAGCAGTTGCAACAATTGTTAGAGTAGGGAGTTATTTGACCAAGTACCTTGCTTTGTGGATCACCCATCATAATTGTACCCAAGGAGGGTGGGACATGGAGAATGTGTATCAATTACAGGGCATTGAATAATATTACACTAAAGAGTTAGTACCCTCTACCCAAGATCATTGATCTATTGGACCGACTGCAACATGCCAAGTTCTTCACTAAGATAGATTTGAAATCACAATATCACCAGGTATGAGTCAAATAAGCAGATACTTGGAAGACTTCCTTCAAGACAAGACAAGGTTTGTATGAGTGGTTGGTTGTGCCATTTAGTTTATGCAACACATCGACTACATTTATGAGACTAATGAATGATGTTTTACACCCTTATCTAGATTCATTTGGTATTGTTTATTTGGATGATATATTGGTTTATAGTGCTACCTAGGAGGAGCACATGTCATATCTCATGCAGGTGTTAGAGACTCTGAAGAAGCACCAGTTGTTAGCTAACCTCAAGAAATGTGAGTTTTCTCAACAATATTTGGTGTATTTGGGGTATGTTATCAATGGAGGGGAGCTCAAGATAGGTCCCATAAATATGGATTCCATCATGAAATGGTTAGTTCCTACAAATTGCATATAATTTAGTATCTTTGTTGGGGAATCACAATACTTGTGGAAGATCGTAGCTTCATTTTTAACAGTAATTGCACAACTCCACACCATAACAATGAGTGGTAATAGTTTCCAGTGAGGGAAAAATCAACAGAAGGCCTTTGATGAGATGAAAATAAATGTCAGTCAAGTACGAGTGTTCACACTACCAAAATTTCATAAGCCCTTCGAAGTGGGTATGTCATGGGAGCAGTCTTGATGCAGGAAGGAAGGCCCATCTACTATTATTATAAAGTATTTCATGGGGAAGTTCTAAACTACCCTACCTATGACAAGGAGCTTTGTGACTTGGTGCAAGTTGACAAAAAGTGGAATCCCTATCTAATGGAAAAGGAGACCGTCATCCACACAGATCACCAGTTGCTCTAGTATTTGCAAGCCTAGATTAAGTTACAACAAAGAAGGCACTACAAATGGATGGGGTTCTTATAAAATTTTCATTTGGTCTTAAAGTATTAGAAGGGTAGCATAAACAAGTTGGAAGACATGCTTTCAAGACTACCCACATCCAATATTACATCTTTGGGAACTCTAATGCACATGGATCCTTTTACCCATGATGCATACAAAGAGGCATACCTAAAATATGAGGACTTCATGGAGGTGTTTCAATATCTAAAAGTCCAAATTTATATAGAAGAAGATGACAAAAAGGTTTAATATCACTTCTATAATGGTTTACTCTACACGCTCAACAATCTCTATGCCCCTAAAGGTGAATGAATGCAACTTATCAGGGAGGCTCACACCTCCAATGTTGTAGGACATTTTGGTGTTTGGAAGATAGTCACCAACTTATAGAGGTATGTTTACTAACCCATAATGAAAGAATATGTAGAACAATATATTAAGGGATGTATATTTTATTGTATCAGCAAGCTCGGTAATAGGAATCAAGGTCTATACCATCCCTTACATGTACCAACTCAACATTGGGAAAGTATTTCCATGGATTTTGTGGTAGGTTTACCAACAACCAGGAAGGGACTTTACTATCTATTTGTGGTAGTTGATAGGTTCAACAAAATTTTCATTCTCATGCCTTGTAAAAAGAACATCAAAGAACAAGAAGAAACAAACTTGTTCTTTTAATAGGTTTGGGTGCACTTTGGGATACCAAGGAGCATCATCTTAGAAAAGGATACCAGATTTCTTAGTGCATTTTGGACTACATCGTGGGAGAATATGGACACTAAGTTGAAGAGGCATATAACATTCCATCCACATACAGATGAGAAAAAAAAAGTAGTCAACGTGACTTTGGTGTATCTTTTGAGGGGTTACAATCAAAAGCATCTAAATACCTGAGATGAAAATATGAGCTATATACAACACTCTTATAACAAAGAATCCACTTCAACTGGTAAGTCACCTTTTGAAACTTGATTTGGATAGTTTCCACCTTCACCCTTAGACGTTGTATATGGAAAATAAGGAGGAGTGAGGGAGGACCTCACAGGAAATGAATTAAAAAAAGAAAAAAATGTTGAGAAGGTTAGGCAGATCCATTTGCAAGGTCATGAGACATTGGAGAAGTCACAGGAAAAGTAAAAGGCTGGACATGAGTAGCACAAAACAAAGAGAACATTCATAGTGGTAGAAAGAGTATGGTTACAACTGAATAAGGGAAGACTATAGGGTCTTGGTAAGAAGATAAAGGCTCTGTAGTATGGTCATTTTGAGGTAGTGGAAAAGGTTGGAGATAATCCCTACAGACTCAGTCTATCCCTATGCATGTGCATTTACTTAGTATTGAATTTGGAGAATCTCAAACTCGATTAGCCTTCCATGTTGGATTAGGAGGAGGAGTAGGTCCTACCTTCCATAGAGTACTTAGCACCAGATGATCAGGTAGAATTGATAGAGGACATAGTTTTGCAGAAGAGTTACAAAACTACAAGATAGGGGCAACATTACCTTTGGAAGATTGGGTTGAAAGGACAACTTCCAGGCAAAGAAAAGTGGTACTCCAGTTAGAAGGTAGATGAAAAATTTCCTCCCCTCATTCAGTAAATATTTTGGGGACCAAAATCCTCCCTAAATGGGGAGGTATGATTTGTATTGGATCATTATAATATTTTTCATCTATCTCAGTACTTTTTGGGTGGAAAAATTGGAGGAACCAACTTGCAAGGCCATTTCATCAGCTGGTCCAAATTTGGAAATTTGGGTCCAAAAAATGGTTTAAAATATTTTAGATCCATTTAGAGGCATCAAATGACAAGTTTTTGGGTCTATACCTTACTATGGAGGAATATTCTATATTCTACACACCGATACCTTTCCAATGATGTAGAATCACCTCACTCGGAGTTCAAAAATCATATGCAAAATTTATGCCTCTCGCAAGTTGACCTACCATATTGATCACCATGTTGCAAGTAGATTCCACATAAGTCTCCATTACTTAGACATGTGGGGATATCCATGTAGTTTATTTTATAATAACAATTTAGGAGGTCCAAAACCTTATCACAATTGAGGGTTGATGAATTCAAAAACCTACCCCTATATGGCTATCAGGCGATGTTAAATATTGGGTTGCTAGGAGGAGAAGGGGTTCCATTCTATGTTATTGTATTTTGTTCCATGGCATAGCAAAACAACTGAGAGTGGTAAATTAGAGAGAATAATAGAGGGGGTTAATTTTCTATAGAAACCTAATAGGCAAAAAGTCTCAGGTAACTCCATAGAGAGTGCATTCTCCTTTGTACTGGCATTATTTCCATCCCAGAGAAAGGAGAGAAGAGTAACCTCACCTTCAAGATGGGTTTTATCCTATAAGGGTTTCCCAGAGAAAATATTTGTGTTATTTTGTGGATGGTGTGTGATTTCATTTTAATTTTATTTATTTTCCACATTTTATCTATTCCATGCATAAGTAGAAAATCAATAACTAAATATTATGGAATCTAAAGGAATTTAACCTTTATAGTGTATATTTCAGTTTCATTTATCATATTTGTTGTAATGAAATGTTCCAGTGGAATATCCATGATAGTTTATAGATCATGTGGTGAAGCATTGTTATTTAATATCTTAATCTTAGCCACACATTCATCAGAACTAGGAAAAAGAATTGTTCTTAGAGAATGCCCAATATTTGTATGGAATTATGGTAAGGCAGAAAAATCCTCATCTAATAGCTTTAAAAACCTAGTATCCTAAGGAACAAATGGAATATATAACCAAAGGAATAGACAAGGTATAAATAGTTAATAAGGATATGGAGGAGGATAACATACAAGAGGAGATAAGTATAAAATAGGAGGTTAAAAGAAAATACATACAAGATGAGAAAAATAGATAATAACAAGAGAAAGAACTACATAGGAAAACTAAATAAGAGTTGAGGAAAAGGAAAGAGGAATAACTTGTGCAAATATAATTAGAAAAGTAGAGAAGATATTCAGAACATGAAGATAGAAAGAAATACTTACAAGAATCTAGGGAAAAGCAATGACTAAAGGATGAAGAAAAAATAAAAATATAAGAAAAGAAAATTCAACAAGAAGAAAAGCAAAAATTGAAATAAGACGAACATAAGTTTTTTTTTAACAAAAACTGGTAAAATTGTATTATCTGTGTGGATGAATCCACTGGTTTTACAAAAAAAAGGTTTGTACAGACCGCCTAGTTTTCCCTCTTAAGGGGATGTTTTTACAAAAGTGGGGATTGACATAGAGTTTAGAGCATCCCCCTTGATTTTCAAAAGTTCTAAAGGTTGAATTTCCTGGATAGCTCCGGAAAAATATACCACTGATATATATTATTCAACAAAACATACAGAGATTAAAACTTAGTTACCCTTTTCAACTTTTATATGATGCATGTCCAACCTGATTTCTGGAAGTGGCTCATTCATATCGGGGACTTGATTGACCGAATTCGATTGAGCATTCCTTGAATGTCCCTATTGGTTGCCTGGATTATTTGGAGGAGACTGTAAGATGTATAGCTAGTCTAGTCTTTATTGCAACATCTCTATCTTCAAGAGGTTGGCGTCAATCTGACTGTGTTGGGCATTGCTTTCGTCCTGGAGTTTACCAATCATGAATCTATGCTGGGATAATTTTTCTAGCTCAAAGGCATGGTTGGCACTCATTGCGCCCATTTGAAATCTGAGGCTACTACATCCACCACAATCCACTTCCCAGTCATCCTCTGGCTAGCTTCCCAAGTCTTCTTGAGCTGCATTTTCTTGTTGCATTGCATCGTTTTCTAGGGATTGACCAAACCTGACAATTACTTGATGATTATGTAGGGAGAAAGGGGAGAACCACGAGTGGGAAAGAGTGTCACTAGCCTACAGGGGGGAAGGTGAAAGGTAAACTTTCAGGGGCAAGGGAGGTCACCGAGGCGATAGGTAAACTGAGAGGTCATGGATCGATGAAGAATTCAGGGGGACTCGAAAGTTCTGTGACTGGCTAAAAGAGGGCTTAGGGGGGCCTTGAAGGTGCCCAAGGCTAGACAGGGCCCTGAAGGGGGATGAAAACAGAGGCTCGTGAGCTGAGAATAAGGGCTCAGAGTGAGTAATTTGAGAAGATAGAGGATTCCAGGACACGCTTAGCAGGAGCTAGGCATACCGCGAGGGATATGGGGGATCGAGGATAAATAGCAGTTGAGCCAGGCATGTCAAGCGAGTGGATGGGAAAACCCATAAAATCCAAATATTGATCAAGGACACCATCATGGTTTCCCATGAATCTAATAAATGAAAGAGGGTACTTACTTGCAAGTTCATGGGAGGCTCCCTGTGGACTGTTCCATTAGAAGCCATGGATGTGAGACTGGAGGTGTGGATGACATCATGGGGGATATTGTGCTATGCTAGTTAAGAATCCCATACCACTTCCATGAACCTTTGAATTTGTATGACAGGGTTTCCCACATGATCTAAATATTTAACACCTTTCGTGATGATGGCGGTGGGGTCGTTAACCACCATTTTATCTCGGATAGAGAAGCCCACTCGTGTTGCCTGCCACCTGGTTAACCAAAGTACTTCGTGCTCCAGTTGGAAAT
>SNQJ01S0073504.1:59728-74251 GCA_010110895.2 Picea sitchensis | reverse complement strand
CCCTTGGCAGAATGGTGGTATAACACTTCCTTTCATACTGCAACAAAAATGACACCATTTATGGAACTCTATGGATACCACGCTCCTTCCATCACTTCTTCTCTAAAAGAAAAATCTAAGGTTCAAGCAGTGGAAGATCACATTGAGCATCACCAACAATTTCTCCAAATCTTAAAGGACAACCTGACCATGGCACAAAATCGCATGAAACAACAAGCAGATCAACATCGTAGTGAAATAGGTTTTGAAGTGTGGGATTGGGTGTTTTTAAGACTATAACCATACAAAAATATGTCCCTCAAGCAAGCCAAGAAGGATAATAAATTATCACCAAATTACTATGGCCCTTATAAGTGTTATAACCCTAATTTTCACCAGACATGCATACCTAGTAGCAGGCCATCTTACTTACTATTTTTGCCAAGCCAATACTTAAAAGATCTTTTTAAAAACCAAATGTTTGAAGATATATGTGCCCTGCACCACTACTGCCCATGTATGTACGCTAGATGCACCATTACTTCCCATGTACGTACGCTAGCTGCACCATTACAACCCGTGTATACCCACAAAAGTTGCAAAAAATAAAAAGTTGCAAGGGAATACAGGCTTTTGGGTAGTTTCCTAACCAATTGATCGCCCATAGCCCGTCACCCAACCGAATAACTATCTTTTTGGCATATAAAAGAAGGTGTTCGGGTCCCATTCTAAGGAGAAGCATGAAAGTAGTGAAACTCTGCCCATTTCCTAATTCCCCCCTTGCCCCAATAATTTTCACCCACATTGTGAGTTTGAGCCAGAATTCCCCATTCTTGCCATTTTTCCTCATCCATAAACCTATGCTTATTCTCTAGAGAGAAGTGTGAGAGAAGAAGGATACGTGGAAGCAGTGGGAGCTTGGTGAAGAGGATCCCAAGACCAGGTTCGAGGAGCATACAGTGATCTTGTTTTGTAAGTGACATTATGAGATTAATATAAAGAAGTACTTTTACCGTCCCGCCATATGATGTGTTTTATCTCTATGTACAATCTACATTTTGTTATGACATCTAACCCATTAATTCATATATATAATGCATGTTTTTAGTGTCTTGTTTGTATGTTTGTGAATGCAGGTCAGCCTTGGGAGGATATTTGTAATCAAGAAGCAATCGAACGCATTGGGATCGACACTGGACGTGGAGTTTAAGGTCGGACTATTGGATCCCTATACTTTGTACTTTATACATGAATGTGGGGTGTTGTCGGGATAAGTGGTTAAAAGTAGGAGACTTTATACAGTTAGCTCTGTCTGCACTTTAGAACCCTAGTGTAGTCCGTCGGGGGGTTTTCCCACTATAGCAGAATTGGAGACCATACTGGGAACCCTCTAGTGTTTTTTGGGGATTATTTTAGGTGTTTTAATTGATTTAATTACCTCTTTGAGTTCTTTGTAAGTTACTGTGTCTTTAAGGGATTTTGGTTTGCCATACCAGTATTCCCTGCCTTGTTCCTTTAACTGTTGTTTTTTTTTTTTTAAGGAGTTACAGAGGTGTACCTGGCCTGCAGAATCTCTGCCCGCGTACATACATGCCCTACCTTTGGACAACCTGCGTACATACACAATCTACTTAAGTGTTAGTTGCATGCATATGTCAGGAAACCTTTTTCTCAAGAAGAGGCAGTCATCCTCTTCGTTGATTGAAGTCTGACTTATCAGGGGTTTCTTGATTTAGTACTGGTCTCTGTAGTTATAGTACGTAACCTGGGTTTGACGTCAGTTAGCTTGTCTTTTTTAAAAAGATTGCTTGTGTTTCCTAGCTTTTAAAAAAAAAATTTAGCTTGAAATTTTAAGAAACATGAGCTACATTTAAAAAAAAAATCCCCCTCATGACCCGGGGGGGCATGAATCGTGCATTCATCAGTTTATTTTAGAATATTTTGTTACTTCTTCTTTGATTGGAAGAAAATATATAAAAAAAAAACTTAGTTTGTTAGGTCTCTTTCTTTCTTGGCATTTGCTTTGCATTGTTATTTGAAAAAGAAAAAGAAATTAGCATAGTGTTGTGTTTTCCTCTCATCTTAAAAGCATTTCAAAAGAAAATAAGAAAGATAATCCTTCTTTGCTAGTGTTATTATAAATTTCATTTTTCACAAGAGTCTTAACAACATCAGTTGCACTACCACACCCCTTTTGAGTAAATCAAGCTTTAAAAAGAATGCTAATTAAAAGTAATTATACTTTATGTTTGTAGGGTCCATTAACTAGACTAGGATAGAGCCTTGATTTAGGTTGGAGAGGAAACTCTTCAAGGCTACAACACAAACATAGGAGTCTGTGCTAGGGAGTGTATAAGTCCAGTAACGTGGAAATTATTCGGGACCCCCCTCTAACACAGGGGCTAAACACGAGGTCACGTGCGGAAAGGTAGCGGAGATAACCCCTCCAAAGTCGGACCAATCATAGCGGAGGAACGTATATAGAGGGCTTGTATTGGGATTTCATTGATCACATTTTCCATGGAGCTTCATGGGTCTTGAATCCATTCGAGGTCCTCGGTTGTCTTCCAGAAAACTTGCTTTTGATACCCTTGATAGGTTTTGGGCTTGATACCCTGCTCATTGCGGTCCACCTAACTGTCGATTGTACCCGCCTGATAATTGTTCACGAGATGGAAACCTAGTTGCCTTTATTTTAGGGACTTACACAGGTGACTGTGGGGGTATATCGCGGTACCTAGGGTAGACGTTGGGTCACCCTTTACAGAGTATACCCGGAGGGTGCTTCTATGTTCGAGTTTCACTTGCACCAGTAACTTGCTCTAGTGTTGGTAGGCGTAACTATTCTTCCAACTAGTTAGTCGTTTGCTTGATTTTCCTTTAGGAGTTTTAGCGTGTGCTCTGTGCTCCCTAGTTTTCCATAGTGAGTTAGTTAGTCATTGCTTTGGGTCTCTGACCTAGGGTGGTAGACCACCCACTCAGCCGATCGTGAGGACTTTTCGGTCTTCTACTTAGAAATGTGGAGCCGCCTCTTTATAGGCATTGTTTTGATAACATTGGTTCACCAGAGTCAGTGTGTGAGGCTTTTACGGACTTGAACAATCCCACAAGGGGAGAACCTGTGCATAAGACATTCATGGATAAAGTTTTGGATGATACCAACCAAGGAACCCCTTCACAAGGGGATTCTTGTGCTTTTCCTTTTCTCAGAAACATTGGTGTCCCTTTAATGGTCACTTTGTACATTCCTGGGTTGAATGTGGGACTACTGGTTTGGTTGGGTACCATTCCAAATGTCCCGAATACTCTTGACGCTTCTCAATTAATAACTTTATGTCATGGGCACCATGCTGATGTTCCTTCATCAGCAAAGTCTTCTCCTCCTCCTTATCCCACCTCTGGTGATAGTACAGTTACTAGTAACTGGAAGTCTAAACGATGTAGAAAGAGGAAGAATAGGAAGAATAAATCACCAACCTCTACGAGTCATGTTGGAGATAGGTCGTCAACCTTAGAAATTCATGTTGAAGACCAACACCTAGCCTCTGCAAGTCATGCTGGGGGAAAGCACCAAACCTCTACAAGTCATGTTGGGGGAAAGATTCCAGTCATTGCTACTCATATTGGTAATAGGTTTGTAGCCTCTACGAGTCATGTTATTGACCCATCAACAACCTCTACAAGTAATGTTGGAAATGTGAAACCAACCACTGCCAGTCATGCTGGGGGCATTGGTTTTGTTGAGAAACTTAGATGGATAGGACATAAGCCTAAGTTCCCTTGTAATATTTGCAAGGTAGATCGCCTTACTCATTTGTGCCCTGGAATTCTAGAGGTACAAAGATTGTGGTCCCTGTCTGAAAGCTCTTCTAATTCTGAGTCTTCTAAGGTTTCCTCACAATCTATTCAACCATTGGTTGAGAAAGTGGTCACGCTGATGCAGTCATCGGCTGATCCCACTCCTCCTTTGGGGGGTCAAGTGCCTTTAGACCATGTAGTCTCTCAGCCTATTCAACCATTGGTTGAGAAAGTGGTCATGTCGATGTAGTCATCGGATGATCCCACTCCTCTTTTGGGGGGTGAGGTTCCTTTAGACCATGTAGTCTCACAACCTTTTTAGCCATTGGTTGAGTAAGTGGTCATGCTGATGCAGTCATCGACTGATCTCACTCTTCTCTTAGAGAGTGTCAATTCTACCAAAGTGGTCACGCCGATGTAGTCTTCGGCTGATCCCACTCTTCTCTTGGGGAGTGATGTATCTACCAACTATGTTTTTAGCATTTCCAGTTCAGTACTGTCAGAACAAGGGGGCATTCATCTCGTTCTGAGCACATCCCCTCCAAGCCCTAGGATGGTTTCCTTTGATTGGAACGATCTTATTGAGCCTCGTCTTCCTTCTTCTGCACCTTTTCAAATAAGGGTTGAAGTTAATTCAACAAACATTTATCGATATATTGTAGATGAAGGATCCTCTACAATTATTTTATTCTCCTCAGTTTGGAAAGTCTTGGGATCTCCCGAGCTTGTCTCTGCTTCGCATGAGCTGTTGGATTTTGACAGACGTCCTAGTGAATATTTGGGGGTTCTTCCTCAGTTTCCTATCTCATTAGGTTGGAAGAATTTCCTTATCGATGTTATAGTGTTGCAAGGCCCATTGGATTTTAATATGTTTCTCGGGCGTGATTATGTATATTCTATGAATGTTGTGGTGTCTACGCTATTCTGGGTGATGCATTTCCCTCATAATTGAAGCATTGTCACTATTGACTAGCTGGCATCTGATAATCACCATCCTAATTCAACGTTATTTCAGAATACCCCTTTACATATTCCTAGTGTTCGTGTAGACTCTACCCCGCCACGGGTTAATTATGTGGCGTCTTATCCTTGATGTTCAATTTCATCTGAGTAGGAACCTATGCAATCATGTTTTCCTTCTCAAGACTTGGTCTCAACAATTGATCCATTGGTTTATCCAATGGGAGGGTGGGAGCCCTCACTTTCCCCTCTTGGTCCAAGTGATCTTGAGTCTCCTTCTGAGTCTGATCTCGTTGTTTGTAGATCCTCAAGCCCTCGTGCTTGTGATTCTTCATTGATAGACTCTACCAGTCTTGGCCAGAGCCTCCATCGTTAGATGGAATATGGTCATTTTACTTCACCCTTTGGGACTGTCGACCCTCGTTTGCGTGATTTCTCAGTTTTTGAATTGCCTTCAGATGAGGCTATCCTTGAAGCCATGGCTATGATTTCTATACCATGGGAGGACTTGGTTTGTGTTTTCTTCCCTTTTGGGAGACTTTCCAAGTTGACTATCGAAGAGAATCTTGGTTTGAGCCTAGCAGTGGGCTCTACCTGAACCAGTTTCATACATGAGTCGTAGCCCCCTAGAGTCTTCTTTAAGCCCTTTTCAGACTCTATAAACATGAGAATATTGCCGAGCGATCTTGTTGTCCTTCACGCTCGCCAAACTCAAATTTGAAGGCATGTCTGTCCGATGATAGTTTACCCCTTTTTCGGTCTGGATGGTCAACTGTACGAATAAAGGTATACTCTAGGAACTTTGGTTCGCTAAAAGAGTATTCTCAGGTATAAGTTTAACCCTTTTTCAGGATCGAGGGAATAAATTTACGAAAAAGGAATCCCCACGGAATCCATAGTTAAGCTCTTTTCAGACTCCCTAAAAGTGAAAATATCGCCGAGTGAACTTGTTTCTTCACACTCATTAAAACGGTCCAGAAGAACATCCATTACAGAGTCCATAGTTAATATCTTTTGAGACTCCTTAAAATTGAAAAGATCGTCGAGTGACCTTGTTCTTTCACACTCATTAATTGGTTCAGAAAAACATCTACTGGCATGAGTTTACCCCCTTTTCCGGCCTGTAATTAAAGAGGAAAAAGGTACACCTCAGGAGATTCATCTCGTCGGGACAGTTCTCTTTAGTAGATTTTATACTTTTTCAGGCTAAGGAGACTAAATCTAGAAAAAGGAAGAGAGTCCATAGTTAAGCTCTTTTTAGACTTTTTAAAATTGAAAAGATTGCCGAGTGATCTTGAATAGATGTCTTTTCGGTGCTAGTTTATCCCCTTTTCGAGCCGACTAGACTATCTTTGAAAAAGGTACCCCCATGGAGTCTTCTTTTGCGCTTTTTCAGACTCTCTAAAAATAAAAAACCACCAAGCTTACCTTCTATGGGCTCGTTTAAAAGTACATTGAAGGATGTTATCATTGTGTCCTGTTAATCACATTTGAATTCTTGCGTCTTTGGCCTAATGCCGAATCCATGTGGCTCTCAACTGAATCTTTGAAGCATGCCTTATACACAAGCCTTGTAGCACTTTGCCTCTGCATCTTGAAACCTTGACCCATGGGGGAATTTTCCTGACTGTCCTTTTCATGCACATGTTTCCTTTCTCTGAGCATCAATGTTTTCCTCGCGCTGGGAACTAATATGTTCACGAAAATCATTCCTCCTTTGTAACGTAGAATTATTTTATTATTTTTCAAGCTTTCGAAATATTGAGAAAGACAAAAAAATCAAATATACCCCAAAAAGAGGATGGGAAAATTATTTTCTTTTTATGGTAGCACAATGAGTCTCCCTTGGAAAAAGCACACCCTTTTGTTTGTTCTTCAAGATCTGGGATTTAATATGACCTTAGGAAGTTGTTCTCGTAACATAGAGTTGTGTCCTCCTCTGTTTGGTTATTCTTCCAAACATATGGAGAGTTTGCGTTGCCTCCTACATCATGAACTTATGTCAATGTCATGCTGCCTGAGTCTCATCATTCATCGTGCTATTGTCCAAGGGAATTTTTACCCAACTTGAGTTGTCCCTTCTGTAGTTTGTCTCTTGTCCTCATGCCCAACCATCCCGAAAATCCAATCAAAGACTTTGTTCAAAATCAACGAAGTTCTCTACCTGATCACCGATATCCTCTTGTCTGTTCCCTGATAAGCCGTCGAAGACCTCTGGGTAGTGAATATGTACACTCACATTACACTCCTACCTGAGTTTAGAATATCTTGAATTTTTTGCTTAAGCTCTGAAGACTTCATCTCCAGCCATCATGCGTCGTTAGCTTCTTGAAGATGGATACTCTTCATATTATATATTTTGATTTTGAGATGTAGATCTATTGTGTACTATTCACGTCTACACTTATATAGTTATATGACATGGATCTGCTGTGTATTTGATTGGAAGCCATGATTTATTTTACCATGAGCATGGGTATGCCCGCCTCGGTGAGACAATTGTTATTTTGCAGATGGAACCTCTCGAACTCTGGTCCCGGGCTCACTTGCTTCGTACGTTGGTAATGATTTGTAATGTATTTTGTCCATCAGATGCTCTTCTGACATCACACATTAGGGGGCATATGTTATAACCCTAATTTTCACCAGACATGCATACCTAACAACATGCCATCTTACTTACTATTTTTGCCAAGCCAATACTGAAAATCTCTTCTTAAAAACCAAATTTTTGAAGATGTATGCGCCCTGCACCACTACTGCCCGCGTATGTACGCTATCTGCACCATTACTTCCCACGTACGTACGTTAGCTTCACCATTACAACCCGTGTATACCCATAAAAGTTGCAAAAAATAAAAAGTTGCAAGGGAATACGAGCTTTTGGGTAGTTTCCTAACCAATTGACCGCCCATAGCCCGTCACCCAACCGAATAACTATCTTTTTGGCATATAAAAGAAGGTGTTGGGTCCCATTCTAAGGAGAAGCATGAAAGAAATGAAACTCTACCCATTTCCTAATCCCCCCTTGCCCCAAGAATTTGCACCCACATTGTGAGTTTGAGCCAGAATTCCTCATTCTTGCCCTTTTTCCTCATCCATAAACCTATGCCTATTCTCTAGAGAGAAGTGTGAGAGAAGAAGGATACGTGGAATCATTTGGAGCTTGGTGAAGAGGAGCCTAGGACCAAGTTCGAGGATCAGTCGTTGATCTCGTTTTGTAAGTGACATTATGAGATTAATATAAAGAAGTACTTTTACCATCCCACCATATGATGTGTTTTATCTCTATGTACAATCTACATTTTGTTATGACATCTAACCCATTAATTCATATATAGAATGTATTTTCACAGTTTCTTTTTTGTCTTTTGGTGAATACAGGTCATCCTTGGGAGGAGATTTGCAGTCGAGAAGCGATCGAACGCATTGGGATCGATACCGGACGTGGAGTTTAAGGTAGGACTACCAGATCCCTATAATTTGTAATTTATACATGAATGTGGGGTGTTGTCGGGATAAGTGGTTAAAAGTAGGAGACTTTAGACTGTTAGCTCTGCCTGCACGTTAGAACCCTAGTGTAGTCTGTAGGGGGGTTTTCCCACTATAGCAATAAGGTGTTGCAAAAGATTGGTACTATGGCATACAAATTGGAGTTGCCTGCATCTTCACGAGTACACCCAGTTTTCCATCTTTCATGCTTAAAGAAGGTTATAGGTGACAAGATCCTAGTTCAAACTATATTTCCAAAATTTGATGAGGAATGAAAAATCACATTGGATCCTGAAGCCATAACAGACACAAGAATTCACCAGCTGAGGAATAGATCCATTTCAGAGTATCTCGTTAAATGGAGGAAACTATCGACTGAAGATTCCACTTGGGAAGATGAGTCTTTTATACAGAAGCATCCAGAGTTACTCAAGCATTGCAGACAACACTTGTCTCAAGGAGAGGGGCATGCTAAGCCCTAAATAGTGGCTCATTACCCCTTAATTGGGGCATATTACATTAGTAATGTTATTTTATTTATGTCGGCTTGAGTCCATTAGTTGTAATTGTACCTCCTAGTATCCTATATATACCAAGGAGACACTTTCATTTGGAATCATCTTGTACTTGAACATTTATGTGGTGTATAAGGAGGTTTCCACCTCGAAGAGGCTTATTATCTGAAATTATCTCTTTTTCAAGGCATTGAGTACTTATTGTAAGGTTTTTTTGTGCTATATTGATATTTGGTTCTTAACAATATGTGATCAAATCCCTGATAAATGTAGCATTAAACCATGTTTAGTGTGTAATCTTGGATTAATGGGATGGATTAATCTAGGGCACAATAGGAAGATTGTTTGAGGGTTTTAATACATGTTACTCTTTAAACAATTAATGCTCTTATTTCGACAATGATGAGATGCAAGTGAAACAATGTGCAAAGGTATGAACATATATTGTGACACTTTATTCATGAGATTCTTACGAGTGGGGGTGACTTGTGTTGCAAAACTTGTAGGAAAAAAATGTGAGCAAGTTATATTGAGCATATAGGTTTTTGCATTAGGTAAATCCATTCACATTCCCAACATTGAAAAATGAAATAATTACAATGAAATAATGTAATTAGTATATTATATTGTTTACCTTTTAGAGTTTTGATGTGTATGCTCCGTCTCGATGATGTAGGTGGGAGCCAACATATTCACTAAACTTAGAGAGAATGTCTAGCTATTGCATTGAAAACCTTTTTAAAATAGTGCATTAGAGAATAAATAATATATACAATACCCATAGTTTGTGGATTATGTTTCCTCATTAATGTGTTCCTTTTCCAATATGGATTGGAGATGATTTTCACAATTCGATTATACGTAACTTGGAAGGACTAACTCGTTCTCTCCAAGTTAAGTTGTTGCCAGATACAACAACATATTATTCAACGTTTCACATATTCCAAATATATGTACACAAAATTTGTTTTCGTTTTCACAAAATATGTCACACAATACTTCCTAAGCCAAATGATGGATAGGAATCAATCGGTGATGGTGATAAGAAGCTTTTAAAAGAATTTAATGGTGATTTTAGTGTTTTCTTAGGGACTTTTAGGGGTCGATTGAAGGTTGATTGTGCTACTTCAAAGGTTGATTGTGCTACTTTTAAAATGATGCATGATTGCTGATGACAATTTATATATATTTGTTTATCGTGATTCTACCCATCCACTCTCATTTTCATCACATAGACTACATTTCTCCTCATCAACATCACCTATCTGAAGTCTGGAATCATAAACAAGCCTTGACTCCCATATGGAGGGAATCACACACTTCGTCGACCACACCCTTTTCTCATTGTTCCCATTGAATATCACAAATCCAAACTGGAGAGAACCCCCTATTGTCTCTCTATGTCCCAAAATGTGCCTTAGTTTCGATTCAATTAATGCTCCTCATAAGAACCCACCTACAAACATATTACAAATTCATATAGGCACACATTAATTAATTTTCCACCTACAATATCATGGACTAATTACAAACATATCACAAATCCATATACACACATTTATTAATTTTATACATGTAGTCGCATGGACTAATTACCTGCTCAACATACACACTCACTATGTTTGTCTCCTTAGTATACAAGTTGGAAAACAAGGTAGTGAGGATACCGACTATGTTTGTCCACCTTCACCAACATATTTTGGTCCTTGCACTAGCAAGGGAGCCTATCAATCAAGTTCAAATATGTATGTTTAGAGATATTAATTATGTATTATTTTTTTTAAGAATATGAGAGATTAATAAAACATAATAATATAAATACATTAATTACTAATTATTTAAGAACCAGAAGATTTACATCATCATTTTTAAAAATATTTATCATTATTTTTTTAAATATTTATATTGATAATTATTATTAAATACATTTACATTATTTAAGTTTTCCAATTTTACAAGGAAATACCTACTTAAACATGTTTGAGTTGACTTATAAAATATAAAATAAAAAAATATTTTCATGACTGAATTTATGGTTGCAAAATTTATTATAATAAAATTTTAATTTAATTGTGAATTTTTTTATATGAATTTTATATTTAATATTTTTTGTAAATTTTAATTATACAATAAAATTATTTTCATGACTGAATTTATGGTTGCAAAATTTATTATAATAAAATTTTAATTTAATTGTGAATTTTTTTATATGAATTTTATGTTTAATATTTTTTGTAAATTTTAATTATACAATAAAATAAAATCATGTAAATCATTTTTATTAATATATTTCAAATTAATTTTAAATCATTTAAATCATTTTCATTAATAAATTTTAAATTTTATTTTGTTATAAATTTATGTTCCATTTTAATTTATTTTATTACTACAATTATGTATCCTTTTGTCTTGTAAATTCTTATAAATGATTATTTTGTTGAATTAAAAATAATAATCAAAATACTAACATATAAAATATAAATACTTTTTAATTGAAATTAAATTATTTAAATTAGTGGAAGAAACACTAACACATAAAAATGAAAATAAAATAAATAGAAGATTAATTAAAAAATTAACAACAATAAATAATTATATTATTAATATTATTGTTTAAAGAAAAAGTGTTCAATGTAAACCAAATGTCTAATAACAATATATTATATCAGGAAAAATACTTATATTTTGATTGTCATGAAGATATTTTAAAGTTTTCAAAACATATTCATAGATGGATTTCAATTAAATATTTTACTACTATAAATTATACTTTCTTTTAATCCCTTCCTTTGTGTTTTTTTGTGACAATCACAATTTGCAAAACCAATAAGAGGAATACATAAATGCATAGTCTAGTTTAATATATGCTTATTTGGAATGGATATATTTTTTAGTTCAAGATCATTTTCTATCAATGTCCTTAGAACAAGTATGATTCTAAGGTTCCTTCTATGTAATATATCACATGAGTTCAAAGTTCCTATATTTGTCACAAAGGAAACACTTTGTAAGACTTAAAAAAAAAAAATCGTGGACAAAACTTCCTTTCTATAATGGAAATGAACACAAACCAACTTTCTCATGTGATGAAAATAACTTGACATTGCAATATGACGAACAAACCCATACGTTACAATGTGACAAACACAATAATGTTGCAACGTGACAAACACAGTAATGTATCAATGTGACGAAGATAGTAGCATTGCATTTTTTTTAACATAGGATGTCACAAGGTGATGAATACGTACATAATCCACCAAAGAAGACTCAACAAATGGAAAAGAAACCAGGGCATGGTGGTAATCTCTTAATGGATATCCCATTGTCAAATATGAAGACATTCAAATTTTGAATTTACATAATTTCCCTCTCAACATCATTCATAAGATGCATGACATGCCACATTGATGATATTGGACAAAACTTCCTTTCTGTAATGGAAATGAACACAAACCAACTTTCTCATGTGATGAACATAACTTGACGTTGCAATATGACGAACAAATCCATACGTTACAATGTGACAAACACAATAATGTTGCAACGTGACAAACACAGTAATGTATCAATGTGACAAAGATAGTAACATTGCATTTTTTTTAACATAGGACGTCACAAGGTGATGAATACGTACAAAATCCACCAAAGAAGACTCAACAAATGGAAAAGAGACCAGGGCATCGTGGTAATCTCTTAATGGATATCCCATCATCAAATATGAAGACATTCAAATTTTGAATTTACATAATTTCCCTCTCAACATCATTCATAAGATGCATGACATGCCACATTGATGATATTGGACAAAACTTCCTTTCTATAATGGAAATGAACACAAACCAACTTTCTCATGTGATGAACATAACTTGACGTTGCAATATGACGAACAAACCCATACGTTACAATGTGACAAACACAATAATTTTGCAACGTGACAAACACAGTAATGTATCAATGTGACGAAGATAGTAACATTGCATTTTTTTTAACATAGGACGTCACAAGGTGATGAATACGTACAAAATCCACCAAAGAAGACTCAACAAATGGAAAAGAGACCAAGGCATGGTGGTAATCTCTTAATGGATATCCCATCATCAAATATGAAGACATTCAAATTTTGAATTTACATAATTTCCATCTCAACATCATTCATAAGATGCATGACATGCCACATTGATGATATTTATATTGAAACCACATTGAAACCATTATTCCATCCATTTCCAACTATCATCTCCTGTGAAGTGTTTTCCTGACCATCCAAACCATTTTCGAGTAAATGGTCACCATCAGAGTTGCGCATGAGAATTCGTGGGCATTTGATGGAATTATTGGAAGACGGGATTGGGTAGGGTCTTAAATGCTCCTTCGCTCTGTGGTTATTGTTAGCAAAAAATGACATTTGTAATTTTGACGTGTGTATTAAACTGTCCAAAATGAAATTCAAATTAAAAACCGTAATATTTTGTATGTGTGGATAAACTGTCAAAACTTCTTAGAACATATGTATTTATGATGATAGGAATCCCCCTATCGGAATCGATGGATTAATTTTTTTTTATTACAAAATATAATCTTATGGCCAAGAATCAAATATGTTGGCATATTCTCGTCGTCATCTCCAAATCAATGAATGAGATTTCCATCATGAACTCCCTTACATTTATGAATTTATCCATTTATCAATACTTAACTTGTTTACTATTTCACTTTTACATAATATGGTTAAGAATTTAATGTGGTGGCTTATAAATTTACACATAGCATACTTTTACAAATTCAAACAAGGTTACTAATGTTTTATCAAACCTCTTCACTATTAATTTTTTACATTTTACAGTCTCGTCATGTACGGTTGTGTCAGGTCTTGGCATGTAGAGTGACATGGATTTATGTTTCCTTTGGTAATGTTTCACTACGCCACAGAGAGGAATGGATTAATTTTATGAAACACATGTGTCATATTGGGTAGGTGTTTAATTTTGGCCACATTTTTATGGATGTGATGCTTGCATGTCGAGTGTGGTAATGTTGATGTCACATTTGTCTTGGCATTCCAAATTTCACCTGGGGACTAATGGTTTGGGTTATTTAATTAGTTTAGAACCTAAAAGAATGTTATGTGCCATCAAAGTTGACCTTTCACTATCTTTGGTTTCTCTATTTTACTTCGTCAACCATTATTTGATAACGCTGGTGGAAATTCCATATGGGTTGTCATGACTATGGTATTTGAACTTATTGCAGGTAATTATTTTGAAATCTAATTCTCCTCTGAATGCACATGATCAAATCCCTGATAAATGTAGTGTTAAACCATGTTGAGTGTGTAATCTTGGAGTAATGGTCTAGATTAATCTAGGGCAGGACAAGGAGATTGTTTGAGGGTTTTAATACATGTTATTGGGATTTTAAAAATTAATGATCTTATTTCTATAATGATATGACACAGGTTCAATGATGTGAAAAGGTATGAACATATGTTGCACCACTTTGTTGGTGGGATTGTTATGAGTGGTGATAAAATATGTTTTAGAACTTGTAGGAAAAAATTATGAGCGATTTTGGGATTGTTATGAGTGGTGATGAGCTATGTTTTAGAACTTGCAGGAAAAAAATATGAGCGAGTTATACTGGGCATATCTGTTTTTGTGCTAGGTAAATCCATTCACATCCCTAACATTGAAAAATGAAGCAACACAATTAGTGTATTTGATTTTTCACTTTTCAAATTTCTGATGTGTATGCTTTGTTTGGATAATGCAGGTGCGAC
>SNQJ01S0073504.1:32127-45686 GCA_010110895.2 Picea sitchensis | reverse complement strand
AGAGAGAGAGAGAGAGAGAGAGAGAGAGAGGACTCTCAAACATCACACATAGAAAAAAAAACAAAAAATGATAATATCCTAACATCCATCATAGTATTAATGATCCAGGTGGATATCGGTGGCCAACCACCTATTCCAACTCGCACAAAAGGTCTTCTAGAAACTTACTATTTTTAGCAGGTTTTTAGTTCTAAACTTTCGGGGCCATTTTGAGGGCCCAAATGAAGTTTTTTTGGGATCAAGCACCTCAATGATAACTAATGGATATAATTCATCCCCCAAAATGAATCTCCTTTATGATATCTTTCCAACGAGCTATCATGTGCCCCAAACGGAGATTGTATGCCAAAGTTACACCCCCGGGAAGTTGATACACCAAATTACCCAAAACAGGGTCCACAAAACTGTTGGCTTTTCATGTTTCGGGGTTATGGTTTTGGATTTTATTTATGTTAAAAAGGCCTTAGAGCCTCATTTTAATAATATTCTTTCAAATGTGAGTATCTGTCACATCTCTTTTCAGAGATAATCTACCACCATTCTAGCGAGTCTTTCACTTTGTATTTATACAGTTTTGTACATTTCGCTCATTAATAGAAATTGTGTATTACTATATCTCTATGTTTATGGTTTCATATATGATATATATTTTTTATATTATTGGATATTTGAGACATATCTATAAATTTATTTACTATATCTCTGCTCTCATTTCATGTTGAAAATCATCTGGATCAGTGGTATCAGAGCAGGCTGCTCTTGATCATTTTTTTCAGTACATGTCCTCGATGAGGTCTGAGTATAGAAATTTTAGTCCCGATATTGTATCACTTGAGGAAAATCAATATCGTTTTCCCAAGAAACCCTCCATGGAGGAAGAAAATAAAAACGACAGAGAAGACGATTCTATTAATCTGTTGCTTGAGCAAGCTCTCACGTGATAGAGGGATGAAATGATGGAGATTTTTTCCCACATCCTTCAACGCCTATCAATAACAACCAACGCGTATTCATCAAGTGACCACTTTAGAGGCACCTCACCTTTAAAGGTACAATTTTATTTTTATATTCTCATATTTGAAGGACAGATAGATGCAGATGCCCTAGAAAAATGGTTAAATATGCTATAAGGTTATTTCTTTGTTCACAATTTTTCCGACAAGGAAAATATCACCTTCTCATTCCTTAAGGCTCTCTCCCATGTCAAACATTGGTGAGAAACTTACCAGGATTAAATTTCCATGAAGGATTTTGGAATATATGGGGCTAATCCCACTTGGATTTTTTTTGTGGATGCGGTCAAGGAAAAATATTACCCTATTGGCAACTACGACAACCAGTACATGAGATGGACCATGCTACTTCAAGAGAGGGGTTGAGCAGTGTTATAATTCACAAATACCTTTCATACCTTGTGAACCAAGCTGGGTATCAAATATTCTAAGTGGAATTTGGTTCTAAAATATCGTGGGGCTCTACACATATACATTCAAACTGAAATGGAGTTTCTGGACATCTCATATCTGGGAGCTACCTATTGATACGCTATCAAAACTGAGCATAAATTTAGACACAAAAAAAAATGAGAGTTTGGTTCTATGAATTCACAACAACCAAAGTATGATAAAGACATCCCTAACAAACAACCTCCTGAAAATTAGTCCAAGCCACATGAAAAGAAGGGTCACGAGAATACGAAGAAAGACACTGGAAAGTGGTGTGATTTCCACAAAATCCCCTGGAAAAACATTGATGAATGTCACTCAAAACAATGATTGGTGGCCAAGATCAAAGACAAGGAGTCGAAATCTAATTCATAATATGATTTAGAAAATACTGGCAAAAGACAAATCATCTACACAAACCCCACTACTATTGTCGCGATCACAACAATTCAACCAGACGAACTAGTAGATCTTGAGGAGGGGGGCACCTTTTTGATTCGCAGATGTGGTTGAAGGGTACCCCATTTTATTTTATTGTTGATAGAAGAATATATAAGAACCTCATCTCAATAGAGGTCGTCAAATAGTTGGGATTATTGACAACACCACACCCACAACCATACACCATCAGGTGGCTTCACCAAGGACACGATCTCTTTGTCAGCTAGTTGTGTCGATTTTAAACCATTCAAGGATGAGGTATTATGTGATGTTTCCCTATTGGATGTCTGTGATGTTATCTTGGGCCAACCATATATGTGGAAGCACCATGCTATGTATGATTCTCGACCTCCTAGTGTCATTGTTACCCTAGGGGGTCATCTCTACAGGATACCAGAGGTATTTCCAACTATTGTCCCACCTAAATAGTTTCACAAGGTAGTATCTCATACTAAAAAATTCAACTTCTTCACAATCTGTTCAAAGGGTGAACATCAGGACACAACAACCACTACAACCTTGGTACAAGCACCTTTTATCCAACAGAAGCAGGTCAAAAAGATTGAAATAAAGCACAAATACTCCTTCTTCACACAATCATATCATGTAGTCGGATTGGTTGAATAGATCAACCCCACCAACAACAGGTTTGTGACAACCTTCCACAAACCAAGCAGCACAACGTCTCCAACAGAGCAAACAACTCACCAAGATTCAGATTCAATAATCGCTTTCCCCTCTCCCCTGAGCACTCAATGCAATGGAGGCCATTGCTTCATAAGGAGGGAGTATTGATCCAGGTGGATATCAGTGTCCACCCACCTATTCCAAGTGGCACAAAACAGTCTTCTGGAAAATTACTATTTTTAGCAGGTTTTCGGTTCCTAAACTTTCGGGGCCATTTTGAGGGATTAAATGAATATTTTTAGAGATTGAACACCTCAATGATAACCAAAGGCTCTAATTGATCCCCCAAAATTAATCTCCTCAATTATACCTTTCCAACGAGCTATCATGCACCCCAAATGGAGATCGTATGCCAAAGTTACGCCCCCGGGAAGTTGATACACCAAACTACCCAAAACAGGGTCCACAAAACTGTTGGCTTTTCATCTTCCAGGGTTAGGGTTTTGGATTTTATTTATGTTAAAAATTCATTTAGACCCTCATTCTAATAATCTTCTACGAGTACTCATCACATCCCTTCTCATAGATAAGCTGCCACCATTCTAGCGAGTCTTTCACTCTGTATTTTTATAGTTTTGTACATTTCGCTCATTAATAGAAATTGTGTATTAATGTATCTATATGTTTATGGTTGCATATCTGATATATTTATGTTATATTATTGGATATATTACATATATATGTACATTTCTTTATTATATATCCGCTCTCATTTTATGCCGAAAATAATCCAGATCACTTAATAAATTCTTTGATCACATTCAAAATAAAAGGAAATGGTCCAATTGGACAAGAGAACTTTGAAAGAGTATTACTTATTAAGATCAAAATAATATTTTGATAATTCTATTTCAAAAATCTTATACTCAAAACTTAGAGTTACAAAATAGAGTCAAAATCAACTCCGAAATAGTTCTTTGGAATTTCTCTAAAATAATAATGTTTGTTACAGTCTTGGAAATTTAAAATGCATTTGTCCATAAATGGACTGATATTGGGGATCCTGTGGACCATGATACATATGAAATAAGTGTGAAGAAATGGGAGGAATTTGGAACAATGTATGAGCAACAAATATCTGGAAAGAAGACAAAAATGAAGTTATCAGAATTTGGTTATATTTTTCTAATGAAAGAATAAATACAACTAGGTGAATTTTGAGAAGGAAGAAAGCATGTAATCAATATAAACGTATTGTGATGGAGTCTCTCTCTCTCTCTCTCTTCATTTTCTTGTTGTTGGTATTTTAGTGTCATTTCTTGTTGTGATTAAGTGGTAAGTTGTAACGGCTTCCATTGGAATCTCAAAAATCTTGATTAGATATTTGTTTAACCATTCTTGAATTTATTCCCTTAAAGGAGCAACAATTACTTCCTTCTTGACTTTGATTTTTAATAATTCGCTTTCAATTTCTCTATGGTCAATAGATAAATTTTGTGTTTTATTCTCAATGTCTAAATTTCTATTTGTATATTCCACAAGCCAATTACAAATATCATCATAAGTATATTCCACAATACTATCAAATTTTTATGCTGATAATGTTTTCAAGGTTTTAACTAGCTCCTCAAACTATTGTCTAGTCATGAGCATCAAATTTGATATCAAGTTTGGATCTTCCACTTCAATAGTAGTACCTGCAATATCTAACCCAATAACTTTTGAATATTCCTTGGTATTTTTTGTGATAATTCATTAATTTGACTTAGTAATCCTCTTAATGTATTAATCCTTTCAATCCTACATGCTTTAAATTGTTTCATGTGGATTTGAGAAGGAAAATATTCTTATTTTATCCTTTGTTTCGTCATTGTTGATACTTTTGCAGTGAACATGGAAACCCCATTTGTAAGAAATCCTTCATCATTTTTAAATATTCATTCAAATATTCTTTATTATTTTGTATTCTAAGCCCAAGAGAAGAAACTATTTTCTCCAAGTCCCATATATCTAAAATAAGTGAAATTATTTTCTTTATATTTTCCTCCATGAAATGTCGAGTAGCCGTGAGTAAGCTTGAGATTCCTTTCAGTCTTAAACTTGACTCATGGGTTCTTTGAAGAATACTCTCAGGTTGAACCATAGAAACAAGAGTGGCCAATATAGCTGGCGAAATAAAAGTTTCTTCCAATTCTTTGATTCTTTCCTTAAACCCGAGATTGTATTCCTCCATATCGACTATTGAGACATCTAGTGCATCCCCTGTAACCTTATGAATTGAAGATAATTTTTATGTAAGCATATCTCTTAGATCAATGGTGGAACAAGATTTTCCCTTTTTATTCTTCGAAGTTCTTTCAAATATTAATTTCTTTGAAGACTTATCAAATAATGAATTATGTATGGAAAAGGTTTCTTCATTAGAAAACACTTGATCCTAGACATCAAGTGTGACAACAAATTGTATATTTTATTGTACCATTCCTCTTTGTCTGGGAACTAGATATTTTCAATATCAACATATAAATCCACATCATCAAGTAAAATGTCATTTTCATGTATGTTTTGTTCTTCCCCTCCATGTTGAGAATTGATTCTTTTCCTTTTCACTTTCAATTTATGAGGGTTTTCTAAATTTCCATGAGGAGGATTTTTCTCTCCATCATCGCCTGAAGTATTATTTGAGGGTTTTCTTTGTTGAGCCATTGCATACTAAGAATTCAATTTAGGAAAAACAATTCTATGAGAAATAGTGGGAGACTGGTCACTTCTTTCTCCTAAGGTTTTCCCTCTTTTCTTATAATTCTCTGTATCACTCACTATGGTCTTTGTATCACCAATAATTTTCTTAGTATGTTGGGCAGGAGGGTCATGACTATCGCCTTATTCTTCTCCAAATATAAGAGTATTAAATAATGCAGGACTTAGTTTGATTGATATCATATGGTTATAAAATAGGTCGTTAGGATCAAAACCCATGATGTATTCTACAAATTTTAGATTATATTGGTCAAAATATGAAGCATATTCATCAATCTTGGCAATTCCTCTCAACATAATTTCACCAACTTTCCAAGGCAAAGGAATAAAATGTGTTTTCCTTTTTTCATAAAAACATGGAACCAAAATTTATATTTCCTTGCTACCTCTATAATAAAAAAATTATCCGACAAATAATAAGGAAGGAAGATAGGTTTTTCATGGGAACAAAAAATCATGATGATGTTATAATCATCCATTTTCTACAGAACTCCCTTTGTATTTAGAAAAGAGGATTCTTCCAATGAAAGTGTAGAAGTATCCTCTCCAAAGAGAAATTTATTGAATTCAGACAAAAAATCATTATATACTTCATAAAAGTAGTGAATAACCTTTTGTCTCCAGAGAACCTGATACCACATAGTCACATGGACAACCTTTGAATTTACTCTTTTTCCAATGCTCAGGCCTTTAAAAATATGACAGTATGTAATGGAAAATATCAGATAAGAAGCAATGTAGAACTTTTTCTCATTCTTAAAATTCATTAATTGTGCAGAAACTTCAATATATATAATCTATGCACATTCGAAGATAACATTTTAATGGACAGTAAAATGTAGAATATATATATACAACCGAAGGATGGAGATTGTATAATCTTGACTAGTGATTCTTGTAAAAATCCAAGCAATTTATCGATAAGGGTCTTTCAAAGAACTGACCTGAATTCTGGATAAGTCTTGTGGTATTGTTGTAGGGTCTTGCAAATATTCCTGCAGGAGTTCTATTCCATTATTTATTCCTTTCAGAAAATTCCTATCTTTGTCTCCTTTGCATGTTATATTCAACTCTTGTAATTTCAACATTTTCTGGAAGACTAAAGGAGCCAATGAAATAGGGGTGTCATTCTGTAGTGGAATTGTCCTTCTGTTCTGAACACATTTTTCTATGCACCAACTGATAATATCTTTGCAGTAGAAGAATTTAGCCACATAACAAGCCAATGCTATCCTTGATGTCCAAACTTTATTTTTGTCTCTGTCTGGCAATGTTGAATAATACCAATATGATCTTGACTAGTGGTAATTGTGATATTCTCTAGCAAATAGATTCAAATTATCCTTGCAGAATTATTGTTTTGTCTCGACCATATTTGCGAGGTTGATGGACTTCTTTGTAATTCCTCTTAGAAAAATGATACAATCTTGTTCAATAATACTTGAATAATGGTTTCAATGGAAGATTTAATAATGGAATAAATGCAATTGCCTCAAGAAAAAATTCATTAATATCGGGCTTTTATAAATTCAATTTTAGCAGTTAAATCTGTAATATCAACATTCAATTCAACTCAATAAGTGTGAAAGAAATTGGACATTTCATGGCGGGGAGTCGAGGTGGAAGAAATATTCAAATAAAACTGCAAGTCTTCCAACCCATGAACCCTATGTGAAAGAAAAAATGGTTAAGTGTTGATACCTCTTGGGAAGACTTACAAGAAAGGAAAGATACAAAATTATGAGTCTGGAAGTTCGCAATGAAAGAAAAAGGAACAAAGTGTTGGAAGTGGGTTTATGGAAGGAACAAAGATATACCATGAGTCTTCATGTCCACCAAGATTCTAATCCATGAATATAATATAGTGACTAAATATGAAAAAATATGTAGGCTACGGAAAAGAGAAGTGCAAATGGTAGGACACAAAAATATTGTAGGATCACAACAAACTTAGAAGAATAAATTAATGTACGAAAGAGTGAAATAAAATAAAGGTGTAGGAGTCAACAAATGTCTCAAAATATGGGATGATAACCCCTTTCAGGTTGTCAAGAATCCATAATCTGAATTCGAGATGCCTTATTTTTTGGGAAATAGAGTCAAGAAAATGAGGATATGTTATAACCCTATATTTCATAGTATCACCTGGTGATTGAAAGTTCTTCCTCCAATCATTTTATGTTGGAAATAATATTTCATTCTACAAATTATTTCCCAAAATAATAAAAAAATAAAACATATGCAGGGTTTGCATTTCAAAATATGCCCTAAGTTGATCAAATTTGGTTAGTTTAGCATAGGAAAATAAAATTATAGTGTAAATTGAAAAAAAATGTAAGCTTGACACTTCCTGACGCATATTTTTATCCTAAGTTTGGAAGCAGACAATAATTTTTGTCTTGCAGTGCCTAAACCCCCCACAAATCTCCATTGGCAACATCCACCTCTTTCCAGATCGATGGTCCACAACACATTTCAGACCCCCCTAGACCTTTCTACCTTTAATGATGGGGGGAGGGGGGTCTGAAAAGTGGTTTTCCCCACCGTGGGTCCCACCTAACATGGAAATTCCTTATCATTTCATACCTCCCCCTCATATTTCCTCTTACTGCCTACCCCCCCTTCTGAAATCCGCTCACCCCTTGCTCCCATACCACTTACACCCTCACTTACACCTTTCCTCCACTCACTCTACCGCTCACCCTCTCACCTGTCAGATCACCTCTATGACTACTCTCCCTACTTTCACCTCCCAATTATACTTCCCCTCTAAACCACTTACCACTCTACCCTCCCGAAATCCACCTTTCCCTCTCCGAAAACCACTTTCCCCCAATTCAAAAACCCTTTTTTTCCCATTTTGACTAGTCATTTTCCGAGGAGATTTCCTAAAACAAAAGATGAAATTTGAGAAACTGAAAGAGGTTTTGCCTCATCATGGGACAAATAACAATAAACCCTCCCATATTTCTCATATATGTTACGTATTGGGATAATCGAGAGCATCTTTGAGCCCAATTTTTCGGGATTCATGATTTTTTTGTTTGAGACATATTTTTCAAACGTAGATATCGAACAACGGGAGATGAATTTTAGAAAATTGAGAGAGGTTTGTTCTCATAACAAGATGATATACAAAAACCTCTCCCATATTTTACACATATATCTCATATGGCGATATTCAAAGATATTATTGGACCCTATTTTTCAAAATTTCGGGAGGCAAAAAGCCAAAAGAAAAGATGGAAAAGAGGTTGGATTCAAAGGCATAGATCACCCAGGAATCCCATCAAAACAATACCAGATATCTGAATGAATATCAACAAACCTCTATGATTGTAATAACTAGTTTAGATTTTTCTTAAAATAAATCCTGCTCATTTATGACATGATCCTTTGTAAACAACTTATAAATACTTCGCATTTAGAAGTATTATGGGTTGGAACCTTTTTGAAGGATGGGAATGATATTGTAGATGAGCTCACATAGCCTCCCTTTTTCAAATTTCAGTAATACAGTTGTGACATTTACAGGATTCTTGTGTCATTTATGTTGGTGAAGTACATCTGCCTTTGTTTATGTTTTCCTTTCTATGTTATAATTTTATGTGTTTCCAATCTAAATTATTCAATAGAAGATTGAAGAACAAAATTTGTTTTCATGTACACTATGTTCCTGGCTTTGGATACTTTCAATGTTTTTTTCTTGAGGGTTAGTTCTAGAATTCTTAATTTCTCTGATGTGATATTATCCCCTCACCTTTCTTTTCAAATCACTCATCAATCTTAAGAATACAACATAGGTGCCTATCCTTCCCCATAATGTTTCCTGTAGAACCTGCCTTGATTGAACACAAACTCTTTGACTCCATTTCCTAGTGGCCCATTTTCTGTGTTCCAACCAAACAATTAAAAAACAAACAAACCTTGACCTATCATAACTAGCCTAAAATTTCAGAAGAACATAGCTAAATCAGATAAAGAGATCCCTCTCTGATTCTAGGAGGGATAGATCCTGGAATCCAAAGTGGTTTTGTGGTTACCTCTATCAACTTCTTCCTCATCCTGAGAAATTACAGAGTGATAACATAGTGGCGACCATACTGGGGAAGAATTTTTATCTTCCTCATAAAAGTGTATCAAGTTACAGATCTGATTGTTGATGGTGGACAGTGATCAAACACATCAAGGCTGAATCATTCACCTGACGACTCCAAATAGTTCAAGTTGATATGAAGAATCCACTGGAGGATGAACCTGACCAACGAAAACATGAAAAAACAATATGGAGAGATCAGGTATTCAAATTGGAATTTCATCCAGGGAATAATATGTTGTATTGTTAGTTATTTCTTCAAGAAAATTTTCCAACGTATACTATATTTGAAAAGACATCACAAAACTACATCTAATTCTTTTCCTTTGAAGATTTTAAATACAGATTCTCTTTATGTTTTTTATCCTGGTCGAAACCCTTATGCTACAACTTATATTGGTCATATTCCATTCGATGACCCTCAAGAAACCAAGGTTATTTTTACAGCTGTTGTACAAACCCCCATACCCTTTAAAGTCCCATACAGATACAAACCTCTCATCTTACCTCCAATACTCCATTGTTTCCCTAAAAATTATCACAAATACCTTCACAGGTTTGATGGAGAATATGGTAGCATCACTGCTGAAAAACACATTCAGGGTTTTGAACATTTTCTTGACCTTTTTGAGGTTGAAGAAGATGATGTCTATATCAGGATTTTTTCTCTATCTTTGCAAGGTAAAGATAAATACTGGTTCAAAAAATTTCCAGCTGCAAGCATTGGTGATTTCCATCAGTTTGTGAAAGTCTTCCTTGATAAATGGTTGATCAAGAGAAATCCTTTTCTGATTTTAGAAGAACACAATCATTTGTAAAGACATCCAGGAGAAATAGTGCAACACTTTTCAGCTCGATTCAATCAAGTTTATTATTCTATGCATGAGGATATAAAACCTCCTTCTGGATTAACTCTCTTACACTACTCGGATACCTTTGATCTGGAAATGGCATTTCATTTAAGAGAAAGGAATACTACACCACTTGAAGAAATGCAGAACATTGAAATAGGTGTAGAAGCTAATTTACTGATCAAAAAGTCAAAGTTGAAGGCAGAAGAGAAGGAAAACACAGAGAAGGAGCATTTGACATCTTCCAAAGTAAAACTAGACATTCTGGCAAGCACAATGAAAGAAATGATGCACAATATTATCATGAGAGATGAACTTGCTGTTAAAAAACACCATGTTCCATTTTTTGCAGAAAAAGAAAAGGTCACTATTCCAAATCATTTTGTTTCTTATCCTTGGTATCATAGATCATAAAATGATTGTTTTATGTATTCAATTCATGACATGGAAAAATATGAAACTCAAAATCATCTTGTGGAGGAGAAATTAGTTGATCTAATGTGTATGCTTAATGACATTGCTTATATGGATGATCTACCCAAGTATGATCAATATGATGATGACTACATCAAGGATGAATATTCAAAGAAATCAACAACATATTTTTGGGAGGAAGAAGCTCGATTACATCAACTAAAATATGAAAATTAGCCCGTGCATATTAATTATGACAGCAATGAGAAAAATGAAGAAAATTTTCAAGTAAGAGAAAGATCTTTGCCTTTATGTTTTCCCTCATTCCAATTTTTGAGAGAAAACTATAAACAAGAATATAAGAAAGTTGTAAGCAGTATTATGGGGAGACTTTCTTATGAATCAGTTGAGGATTTTATTCGTTATATGGAAGTTGTTCTTTCTCCAAAATTGCAGCCGCTAAGCTACCTTAAGTTTCAAATCCTAGATGAAATCTTAGAGCCTAAAACAGATTATGAGTTAATGAAAAATAATTTTGTACCATTAAGATTTAATTCATTTCAGTTTTTGAAGACGAATCTTGATCGGGTCCTGAATGATAAGCACATAGAAAATTATGAAGTTTCATTGGAACCAATGCAATAGTCTTCTAAGTTTCTCCATGATCCAATAGTTGGTGTTTTGGATGATCTATGTAGTTAGAGTCATGTTCCATATGATAGATATGAGCTTAAAAGTAGTTATGACATAGACTTGATTAGGCAGGCAGCTTCATGATCTTATTCAACAGGAGTCTCATTACAAATCTCTTCTAAAAAATTACAGTTAAATAAGAAGTTGTATGATGATATATATAACATATGTGTAATACCCAATTATGACCTTGAATTTGATGAATAGTTTGAACACCAATAAATAGGTCATATTTATCATGATCCCATAGCTATCTATATGGAGGAGTTTTTCAATTCAGAATTTCAATGGATTTCTAGTGCCTCTTTTGTTTTTTATGGTTCCAAAGCTCTCTGTTGTGAATATCAAATTGACAATCAGTTTCTAGTTCCTTTACAAGCTCTAGTTCTGAGTTTTGTTAAAAACAATGAAAGATCTGAGTTATTGGATCAACTGCTGGATTGGATTCATTGGCATTTTTCCATTACCTAATTGAGCAATAATTTTAGCAGATTAGGGTAGGAGTGTGTGAATAAGCTCGTCTTGGTGAGCATTCATTTCAACAATTTTTCATTTTGATTTTCAGTTTTTAGTTTTAGAGTAGAGTTCGGATTTCATAGTGAATTTGATTCAGTTAACGTTTGGAGCAGATTGTCAATGGATTTTCAGTCAAAAAGGTTTCATGACAGAGAAAGTTGCAGGTTTTGGGATCATCCCAATGAACAAGGCTACTTATTCTATGGTGTTCTTGGCACCTCACAAGGAGAGCACCATCCCCAAGTGGAGCCATTGTTATAATCTTATATTTCATAGTATCACCTGGTGATTGAAATTTCTTCCTCCAGTCATTTTATGTTGGAAATAATATTCCATTCTACAAATGATTTCCCAAAATAAAAAGGAAAGAAAATATATGTAGGGTTTTCATTTCAAAATATGCCCTAAGTTGATCAAATTTGGTTAGTTTAGCATAGGAAAATAAAATTATAGTATAAAGTGGAAAAATGTAAGCTTGACACTCCTTGGTGCATATTTTTATCCTAAGGTTAGAAGCAAACAAGAATTTTTGTCTTGTAGTGCCTAAGCCCCGCACAAGTCTCCATTGGAGGCATCCACCTCTTTCTAGATCGACGGTCCACAACACATTTCGGGCCCCCTGACCTTTCTACCTTTAATGGTGGGGGGGGTGTCCGAAAAGTGGTTTTCCCCACCGCGGGTCCCACCTAACGTGGAGCCTCCTCATCATTTCGGACCTCCCCCTCCTATTTCCACTTAACTCCTACCCCCCTCCGAAATCCTCTCACCCCTCACTCCAATACCACTTAAAACCCCCGCTTACACCTGTCCTCCACTCTATAACATTCCACTCTTGCGCACTAAGAGAACTTATTCTTTGAGGAAACTTGCTTGCAAGTGATCCAGATTATTATGCTATTAAAACATTGATTTTGATTATGAAGCGTTATGGCTTGATGACATGTTGTTTTACTGCATTTACATAGACATGTGCTATTGATTCATTTTTACTGAGTGTGCAGGATTTTGGACCTCAAGGATGTAGAGGCATCGATGGAACCCCTTGGACTCCGGATCGAGTCGGGGAGTGAACCATTGGGGTTTGATTGTTTTATATGTATATTAGTGCATCTTATTAAATGATATGATTATGGATATATTTATGACATGATTCGTTGATGATGCAGCTTGACGATAGCTTGCCAACCAGACTCACATGTGGAGTAGAGGGGTCATGCACAACTACCAAAGATGTTGAGGGAGAGGTGTGGAAAGCATCCGTGCCACAACCTACTAGCACTCCCACTGTGGCTCGAATTGTAGGTTAACGTTTACCTAGTTTGAGAGGACCCACGATGCCATGAGGGTGGACTGCGACAATCGCTCACGATGATTCTAAGGGGCACGTAATAAGGTGGGGGGCTTATTCCTTAGAGGCCCTTAGTCTCCCATAAGTTCACCTGGCGGAGTATTGACTCCAAGGGTTTTTGATGTCTACCAAGTCAGTCAAGAGGTGAGTGGCACCCTTGGAGCACGTGGTGCATCCTGAAGGGCACATCGCACAAGAAAAATGGAAAGAGGTGAGTGGCACCCTTGGAGCATGTAGTGTGTCCTAAAGGGCATGTCGCGCAAGGGAAACAAATTAAGGCGAGTGGCACCCTTGGAGCACCTAGTGCATCTTGAAGGGCACGTCGCGTTGTTGATGATAAATGAATGAACCTAGATGGCCTTAGGACA
>SNQJ01S0073503.1:24896-57612 GCA_010110895.2 Picea sitchensis | reverse complement strand
TGCTATGTTTCATCATTAATTCTTCCTCTTTCTTTAAATTCCTAAATGGTTAATGAACTCATGTTTTTAAAACTCAACCATTGTCTTTAAAAGATATTTTTGGATCAAGTGGTATCAGAGCTAGTTGACGGTTGGTTTTTGAGTTTGCATGATAACCAGGGAAAGGTTAAGTCGTGGTGAAGGAGAGCTTGTTGAAGATAATATTGAGATTGGATCGAGAAGGTGGACATCTCAAAGTGATAAAATGGCATCTAAAGAGGGACTTTATCAAGATGAGAAGGATTTTCAAAAAACTCTCTTTGCCATGGTAGAGATGGTGAAAGTGTTTTATGAAGATTATTTGGAACGAAAGAGATCGGTTCAAGGGAAATATTCAAAGAACGACAAAAGTGAAGAAGAATTGAAGGAATTTCCTTCTACACCTGATTCAGAAATCATCTCTAAGGTATGCAATGGAAGTCATTCATCAATTTCACATTGTTCCTATCAAGATGGTTCTTTTGGTGCTTTTGAAAAACATACAAGAGGTATAGGTTTGAAATTGCTAACTAAGATGGGTTATGAAGGAAAGGGCCTTGGAAATAAGGGCCAAGGTATCATTAATCCCATAGAGGTTATGGAAAGATCTTGTTATTTAGGATTGGGATATGGTGAAGAGGAGATTGGAGAATGGTCCAAAACATTGGAAGCAAGTGATGCTTCAAATGACCAACTTAAGTCATTGAGAGAACAATTCACGAAAGGTGATGGTGTATCACTCCATGATGGTGATAGTGAATGCAAGTCATTTCCAAAGAAAAGTGAAGATAATCAAGAAAGGTATAATTGTCATGGTTGTTCCAAATTTCTTTTTGATTATAAAAAGCATAATCATGTAATCCAAAACTTGTGGAATATGTATCCTTGTACGTTTTGTCATTCACCCAAGCATTGTGTGGCCAAGTGTTGGAAGAGACAATATTTGTACATAAATTTTATGTCGACCAGGAAGGAGACACGACATAAAGACTCAACTCCACAACAGAAGAAAGAGAAGTGCAAACAAGTTTGGATGTCGAAAAACCATTGCACTTATTGCAACAAGGGTGGACATCAAAAGGCTAAATGTTGGAAGCTTAATATAGAGCTTCATCCAAAGAAGGAAAAAAATATTGTGCATGTACTCACAAAGGAAGAGGCAGTACCAACGAATCAAGAGGAACAACATGAAGGAAATACACCATTCACTTGGTTTTTCCAGAAGTGGATGTCACATCTTCATTATATTTTGCTTCCATTAATGTAATCACACATGTTGTAATGATGACCTGTTATAACATCATTTTATAGAACATAGTGTTTTGTTTTATCCTTATGAGTATATAATCAGTAAGGTCAATTTTGTAACCTTTTGGAGGACTAAAAGGACTTAATGGGGAGGTGAGATCCAAAATGGATACCCGAACCAAAATGGGTCCAGGAAGGCCTAAAAATAAAAGTGCTCAGAATCACTTCAAAACGGACATGTGCGTAGACCTCGTCGAAATGAACCCAACACAACTTTAACGGGCTCAAACGGACACCGTATGTGAAATATATCATGGTCTATTCGTTTTGCCAAACATGCAAAATTTTGTTGATTATATAGTCTGACATGACAGTTGATCGTACAGTTCGTACATACGTACAGGTGACGTGACAATGGTGCGTTGGCATGCTGATTGGGTAGTTGATGGCTGAGAGGTAGATGAGTCATTTTGTGACACATGGCACCACTGCAAGGGTGACACATGGCATGTCCATACAACTGATGTGGCAAGGTCCGTACAACTGTACGACACATGGATGCTGACTAGACTGGCAGGCTGACTGGGCAGGTGTTGACAGCTGGACGAATCATAGTCTGACATGTGGCATTTATGAGGGCTAATGGTATGGTTCCATGTGACCCAGTCGTGGGCTACCACGTGGAACCCCTTTATTGGTTTAATGGTAATGGCAAAATGGTATGGATTCCACGGGAGTCGAACCCGTGACCTCTGGTCCGGGAGGCGAGTTTTGGCAGGGCCGAGTTACCAGCCCGCCCATGTTAGTTCTTATTCCATAAGGTTCAAATTAAATATTTGAATTGAATTATGTTGTAAGTCAGCTAAGAATAGGGTTGGGGCTAGGCCCTAGCCCCCAACGCTACCATACGACCCTTACCACAGAACCACACTCTTGTATTTTGGCACACCTGGTTATTGTATATGCCCCAGCCCCTGACGTATTCCATATAACCACACTCTAAAACATTTGGGTGCGGATTTGTGAGGTTAGCATCGGTCGATCGGGCTATCCGGTCGACCAGGGCGCATAACCAGGAGTTAACAGACGGAGGTCTAACCATATATGCACGTGGAGAATCGGGACATGGACACATGGGCCAAGCCACATGATCGAGAGAAAATGGAGGAGGGGATAGCCGGTGGGTGCAGACAGTTAGTCCAACACCCGACCACATGGGCCATACGACCTAGTCCTTCGCCAGGGAAAGGGTGCCAGCACCTTAACGGTGTGACAAAAATGTCCGAGTTTTAGAAACATGCGTGTGCCAATTTTTTTAAATGGGAAAGCACACAGAGCTGGGTTCAGAGGTCTGTAGGTGCATTTTGCATAATAGAGGACTGCAAGTTTATTGGAGAAAAATTCTAGGAGTGTATTTTCTTCAATTTTTGGCCAAACTAGGTGCAAGAATAGCCCAACCAAGGGTTTGTGAACATTATGGAACCATTGGAGCCATCTATTTGGCATTCTGAGCATTGCAAAGTATTGTTTTTAATACTTTGAGTTTATGATGAGAATGAGCCATTGAGGAGAGCAAGCCATTTCTGGGAGCTTCATTCATCCGTTTTTAGTGCCGTCAGTTGTGATGGGTTCTTGAGATCTAGAAAAACACAACCAGATCAGTTTGTAATCCATTTGGCACTTTTATGATGTACTTTTGAAGCTTTGAACATAAATAAGAAATCCTCACCCACTAAGACAAAGGCCCGGAGACATAGGCGAGATTGTCGAACTCCTTTAACATTTTTTGTTGTTATGGTTTGTTGATTCTTATGATTATTTCCATATCTGTATACCTTATAATGGCTGCTATGTTTCATCATTAATGCTTCCTCTTTATTCAAATTCCTAAATGGTTAATGAACTCATGTTTTTAAAACTCAACCATTGTCTTTAAAATATCTTTTCGGATCAGTATGACATGGGAGTAGTTTTAATGCAAGGAGGAATGCATGTATGCTATCATTATGAAATATTTCATGGGGAAATTCTCAACTACCCTACCTATGAAAATGAACTCTATACCCTGCTTTAAGCTATCAAGAAGTGGAAACACTATCTGATAGGCAAGGAGACCATCATCCACACAGATCACCAACCACTACAATATTTGCAAGCCTAGAGTAAGATACAACAAACCAGACATTACAAGTGGATGGGTTTTTTACAAAAAAATCATCTAGTCATCAAGTATAATAAGGGAAGCACAAATAGGTTGGTAGACATGCTTTCAGGGCCACCCACATCCAAGATTATAGCTTTGGGAAATCTGATGCACATGGAGCCTTTTACCCATGATTCATATAGAGAGGAATACACATAAGATGAGGAATTCAAGGAGGTGTTTCAACAACTACATGGCCAAATTCATATAGAGGAAGGTGAGCAACAAGGTTGAATATCATTTTTAGAATGTTTTACTCTACAAGCTCGATAAGCTTTGTGTCACTAAAGGTGAACAACTGCAACTTGTCAGAGAGGCTCACTCCTCCAAGGTTGCAGGACATTTTGGTATTGGGAAGGTAGTTGCCAACTTATAGAGGTATGTGTATTGGCCCAAAATGCAAGAAGATGTAGCATGATATATTAAAGGATGTATACTTTGTTGTACCATCATGCCTAGTAACATGAAGCAAGGTCTATATCATCCCTTACCCATACCCACTTGACCTTGGGAAATAATTTCCATGGATTTTGTCGGAGGTTTACCAACAACCAAGAAGGGACATGACTATCTATTTGTGGTAGTTGACAGGTTCAACAAGATGTGCATTCTCATGCCTTGTAAAAAGACCATCAAAGGACATAAAGCAACAAACATGTTCTTTGAACAGGTCTAGTTGCACTTTGGGATACTATGAGGAGCATCATCTTAGACAAGGATACTTGATTTCTCAGTGCATTTTGGACTACATTATGGGAGAAGATGGACACTAAGTTGAAGAGGTCTACAACATTCCATCCACATACAGATAGGCAAACAAAATTTGTCAACATGAATTTGGTGCAGCTTCAGAGGGGTTACAATCATAAGCATTCGAAGACCAACAACACTCTTATAATAGATCAATCCACACTTCTACCGATAAGTCACCTTTTGAAATTTGATTTAAGTGTTTTCCACCTTCACCTTTGGATGTTGTTTATGGAAAAGAAGGATGAGTGAGGGATGATCTCACAGGAGATGCATTGCAAGAAGAAAAAATTATTGAGAATATTAGACATATCCATTTGCAAGTACATGACATGCTAAAGAAGTAATAGGAAAAATACAAGGCTAGACATAATCAACACAAAACCGAGAAGTCATTCAAAGTGAGAGATAGAGTCTAGTTACAACTGAATAAGGAAAGACTATAGGGTCCCAATAAGAAGATCAAGGCTCCGTGGTATGGACCTTTCAAGATATTAGAGAAGGTGGGAGATATCGCCTAGAGACTTAGTCTACCCCTATACATGCACTGATCAGGGAATCAAATTTTGCTCAAAAATTCAAAGTGCTCGGAATCACTTCAAACCAGACGAGAGCATAGACCTCGTTGTTTCGAACCCAACGCAACTCGTTTCGTCTCAAACGGACGTCGTGAGCGAGAGATATTGCAATTTGTTCGTCAAGTCAAACACGCAAAAACAAATGATGATGATGACTGTACAGTCCATACAGGATGATGTGGCAGGGCCGTACAGACCGTACAATGAGGTGGCATCTGATGACATGGAAGAATATGGTTGGTTGTTGAAGGTGAATGATGTGTCGACACGTGGCAGTTTTCTGGTCAATGATTGGGTGCCACGTGGCCCAATCATGGGCTGCCACGTGGCACCCCGGAATTGGCTGATTGGTTGTGTTTAAAATAGTATGAGGTCCGTGGGAGTCAAACCCACGACCTCCCGGTGGCTCCGCTCTTTGGTAGAGTGTGGGCTACCACTATCCCACACATTGTTGCTTATGAAATATATGTAAAACAATATATATAAAGTCATTTTATGTATTGGTCGGCGCGGGGGTCCGGGATGGGGCTTAGCCCCAGCCCCCGGTCACACTATTGTTGTATATGCCCATACCCACCAGTGGCGCGCAGGGTTTTTTAACATAGCATTTGGTCCCTTGTATTATGCCATATGACCAACCAGGAGCACAAAAGTTAAACGGTTAAGTGTTTAAGCCCTTTTTGCCCACGCGCGCGGTCACATGACCTTCATACGCCCTGGTGCTAGGCGGTTAGGGGCTGGCGTGCCCTTAACTGTCCTACGGTTTGCACCATTGGCGCGGTTGCACCCGGTGCTGGGTTTTCACGCTACTTATTGCGTGTGAGCCAGGTTCAATTGACAAGGGTACAATTTGTAGATGCAGAGACAGCAAGCTTGAAGAGGGAGACTTCCAGGAGGCCTAACTTCTTCGTTTTTGGACCGATTGAGGTGCCGAAAGAGCCCAGACAGGGGTTTTTGGACGCTTTGAAGCCATTGGAGCAGTCGATTTGTCAGTTTGAGCATTGTAAGACATGTTTTTGAGCACTTTGAGCAATTAATAATAATGATCCATTGGAAGTTGGACCAGGAGATGTAGCCCAAGAGAGGGGTGAACTCCTTTATCAAATTGTTGTGTTTATGTGCTTATGTTCATTGATTATGCTACTTTCTATGTGTATTTTGCATGAGTAATCCTTTAATCTATGTGTTGCAAACTGATCCATTTGCTTTAAACACATAACATTTACATTGCAATAATTTCAAGAATTTCAAGTCTTCTTCATTTTTAGATCATGCACCTTTACTTAATATTGAATGTGGAGAATCTCAAACTCTATGAACCTTCCATGTTGGATTAGGAGGAGGGGCAGGTCCTACCTCCTATAGAGGACTTAGCACCAGATGCTCAAATAGAGTTGGCAGAGGACACCAATTTGCAAAAGAGGTCAAGAACTACAAGACAAGGGCAACATGACCTTTGGAAAATTGGGTTGAAAGGTCAATTTCCAAGCAAAGCAATGTGGTACTCCAAGGAGAAGGTAGAGGAAAAATTTACTCACCTCATTTAGTAATGATTTTGGGGACCAAAAGCCTCCTTAAATGGGGAGGCATGATCCAGATTGGATCATTATATTATTTTTCATTTATCTTGATGATTTCAGAGTGGAAAAAAATATGGCAATCAACTTGCAGGGTCATTTTAACGACAGGTCCCAATTTGGAAAATTGGGGTTTGAAACCTTCGAGAGCCATATTGAGGCATAAAACGACATTTTTTGGGGTCAAAACTTTTTCAGTGGATGGGGAGACCTCGTGACGCTATTCTACACATGGAGACCTTTCCAACGATGCAAATATCACGTCAATCAAATCTCGTATGCAAAAGTTTTGCCTCCCGCAAGTTGATCTATTGTGTTGACCACCATGGTATGAGAGGATGCCATGTCAGCCCCCATTACTCATGCATATGGGGCTAGCCACATATGGACTTTCAAGAAGATTCTAGAAGGTCCAAAACCTTATCCCAATTGAGGGTTGAGGAAGTCAAAACCCTACTGCTAGATGACTATCAGGCTATGTTAAATACTAGGTCACTAGGAGGAGAGGGGGTTCCATTCTTTTGCATTGTATCTTGTTTCATAGCTGAGCATAATAATTAAGAGTGGTATTTTGTGAGCATAACAAAGGAGGAGAGATTATGTAGAAACCATACATGCCATAGTGTCAAAGAAAACTCCATAGAGAGTGCCTCTTTCTTTGTACTTGCATGTGAAGAAAAGAAAGCAAAGTGACCTCACCTTCTAGCTGTGTTTATCCCCATATTGGGTTTCCGAGGTTATATCTTGTGTTTATTTGTGGATGGTGTGTGCATGCTTATTTATGTTCTCTATTTTTTGCATTTGAACTATTTTATACATTTGAAGTAGGAAACCAATAATTAAGTAATTAAAGAGTTTGATATCTAAAGGAAATTAACCTTCATAGTAAAGATTTCAGTATTTTTACTAGATTTGTTGTGACGAACTATCCAATGGAATATTCATGACAATTTATAGATCAACCATACACAACATAGCTTAGACCTTTCCCTTCTTTGCTAAATAGTGCCTCATGAAATCAATTCTAACATGTTGTCTAGTGTAGGAAGGAAGAGCCCAGTTGTTATTTTCCATCTAGGAAAACTTGGTGGTGTAGTTGTTTAGCTCATACACAGAATAAGAAACAATGACATGTAAGGTAATGGTTTTTCTATCTTACCCCAACCTCTATACTCATGCAACATTCTAATTAATTCTTATATCCATGATGTTGGTTCAATTAATTTTCATATATGGAACAAACATACTATAAAAGAGTATCACATGGAATTGAGAGAATTGGTTGTCACAATGAATTCCAATGCCATGATAGAGGAGATAATGGAATGGGAAGGTCTATATATTTCCATAAATGACTATGCTTTCCTTGTAACATACATTTCCCATATTCCTTATTTATGTGAGGTAGATTTTTCTTCACTAGCTTCTTCATGCATTTATATTTGGCTTTCTGAGTCAAAGGAGATGATAAGCTTCATTAAAGTCACATAATGAAAAAGATGCAAGTTCTTGAATTAATACTTGGCTATAATGAGTTTTTTTCCTATGCCCTTCTTTCCTTTTCCAGTCTTGTGGACTCATAGCCAAGTCAACCATTCTTTACTCTAGCCTTGATTTTGAGTTTTACATTAAAAATCTACAAAACAATATTTTATTATATAATTATTTATTTAAACTCACATGACTCAACATTTATTATAGTAATAATAATAATCTATTTTTAAGGTCACAAACCAAGCCATACACTAAATTGGTGTATAAGACCCCCTTGTTTGTGGGACAATAAACCACCCTAAACAAAATAATTTAACACTTAAAATCTAGGAAAGTATACATACCCTACCCCCTCTAGATTTAAACCTCTGATCTTCAAAGAAGAAACACATATTCTTAACCATTAACTACTCATTTACAATTTATACACAATTTAATCCAATACCTTTTAAAACCAAACCTAAAATTATTACCTTCCATCATGAAGGTAGCTTATAACCGATATATTTACTTTGTGCTGATACATAACAATATAAGATTATAGAAATTTTGAAAATTTAAACCTTACTCTACCTAAATATAATGTGGTGCAAGGGCAGCAGGAAGTAAGTTTGAAAATATGTGAGCATGATATTATATATATACTCTTTGCCGTTGGGCGTTTCTGGCATTCCATTTTCAAATATTATTCTAGCCGTTCGCAACGGATATCCACGACGATAATCTCCTCTGCCTTCCTCTTTCGATCCTCTCCGTCTCCATTTTCATATTGCAGCATTTTCTGCTTCCTTTCTTACTGAATCGTTCTTGGCCGTGGTAAATATCAGCTCGAAAAGCTAGGAATTGAAGGGCAGACAGCGCACCATGTTTGCAAAACAAGTATTGACAGATGAAGAAAGGAAAGTGGATCCTGAATTGGGTTATCCAAGGGGTTATGCCAAACTCTGCAGGAATGCCCATATTCAGATGCGGGGTCTCATCACCCCCTACACAGAGGGGCCTCCCCAGCGTTTTATCCCTTATACATTGCAACCTGAAGATGTAAGTCAATTTTTTCTCGAACTCAAACCTCACCTCACTTGATGCCAAGAAAAAATTGGCCTGATATGTGGCTTTCTTCCATTACTTCCCAAATTCGATAGTGGGCTTCGGATCTTTGTGTAGGGTTGGGTATTCTGTAAAAAAATAGTTTCTGTTAATGTATGGAGGAAAAAACTCAGCGAACTTGGTTTTTTCTGCAGATGGCGAAAATGAAGGAGTTTAATGAGCTATTCCCAATTACTGAATCGGAAGAAAGAGACCCTTCAAGTGCCAGAAGATATGCAGATTGTCTGTGGAAGCAACTTGATCATTTGGGGTTGGTGTTTTCCTATGCCCTAGTTAGGGCATAATGATTTTTCTTCTGTTAAATTTCGTTGAATCCCATAACCCTCTTGAATCGTACCTTGGCAAGAGCTCTTCCTCTAATTAGTTTTGGTTGGATACCATGGAACCTTTGAGTTTTATCCTGTTTCAGTGTGTCCCTCACAAGCTTTGGATTCTTGCCAATCTCCTGGAATTAGTTATCAGTTTATATCGCTTGCGGTACATTGAACTCTCTCTTTATTTGGGCATTTGGGGAAAGGGTTTGATAAAGTGAGGGTTGTGCATTATTGTTTTGCAGAAATGCAGGATTTGATCCTGCTAAGTTCAGAATAGATCCATATGGAAATGTGCTGTATATTAATGCAGACCCTGCTTCCCCGCTTGCTTGGGAGGTTGATCACTGGTTTCCTCATTCAAGTATGAGCTCAGATATATTTTGTGCTTTCATGTTCGATTAGTTAAAATATAGAACATAGTCAATGTTGACTAGCAATTCCTTCTTTGATTGCAGGAGGGGGGAAAACAGTTCCCAGCAATCTGAGGTTGGTGCAATGGCAAGTGAATCAGAGGAAGCAGAATAAACTAGAATTTCTTGTACCATGGTGGGATCTACAGCTTGGAGTTTCAGTTAACCAGTTTTTGTCTATATTTGCCTCAAAAAATTCAGATTTCAGGTGCTTATTCCGTTCAATTTTTTCTCATTGGCAATTAGTATTGTAAGCATACAACTAGAAGGAATAGCGGCTCAGCTGTTTAGGGAGTAGCTGGGCTTTTTGTTAATGAAAATGAAGGTAGAGCAATATTCACTTTTTAGGGGTCTTGTTTTAAATCCTGGACTGCAAGGTATCAAAACTGTTTTACAAAGCTCACAAAATATGATGATTGTCATGGCAGGCAGAGGGCATTTTCTTTGTTCTTTTTTGCAGGGGAAAATGAACCATTGAATGAAGTTCTGGTTGCAGATTGTCATTCCTGGCCTTCCTCTTTCCGCGAAAGAAAGAGTCAGTTTGGGCTTGCCCCAGCTGCTATAGTTATAGTACAGAAACAGGCAGATGAGTCTTTGAAGTTTTTAAGCGGAAACCGACCTACAAATTCTGCTTGGCCTGTACCATCTGGTATTTGACCTTTGAAACACGTTGAAGCAATTTGCACTTACGTTCTTTCAACAAATTGGATGATATGGTTGTCTTGTCTCTCAACAAAAGTTATAATTGTGAACATAAGGTACACCCAGTAGAAAAAGATGGACGGTGGAAGAAGAAGAAGCTCTGCGTCATGCAATCCATAGATTCGGTCCCGGTAACTGGAAGGAAATCAAGGAACACGAGCCATTGTTTAAGAACAGATCAACTGTACAAATCAAGGATAAGGTGAATTTTTTTGTTTGTGACAACAGAACTCTGGTATGACGTTCATGATATTTTTAAGCTCAACAAGGATTATGGATTAGCCAAAATGTAGGTATTCTTGGGCAATGAATTCTAGGGAATTGGCTTGCTTCCCTAGGGGATGTTCTCTAGAGTCTACTCCTTTCCTGTCCCTCTTGTAGGGTTAGTTGGTCTCCAAGGCTGGAACATAGTCTTCCTAGCACTTTTTTGTTTCAGACTTCAGAACTCTGGTATGACGTTGATGAGATTTGTAAGCTTGACAAGGATTATGTATTCAATAAAAAACAGTTATGCAAATCGAGATTAGCTTTTCCTTGTTCAGAACCTCAGATGAATGCTTAAGTTTAATGTGGGCATATGCAGTATCGGCAAATGAAAGGAGACTGGGAACTAGAGAAGGAGAATAGAGCAGACGATCTTTCAGATAAGGAGTTAATTTTGTCTAGGGCTGTGCAGAAAGAGAACAGGTTGAAGAAAATTAGAGAGCATGAAATTCAGGTAAAAGAAGAGGAAATTGTCCACTTAGATAAGGAGTTGAAAGAACTGCGAGAGCAAAATGAAGCAGAGCGCCTGGCATTAGAAGATTTGGATTCTATATTGATTAAACACAAGAGAAGAGTGGAGAAGCAAAGACAATGGTCTGAAACGCAGTCTTCATATAGGATGTGCTTGGAGAAGATGATAAGAGATGCCATGCACCAGTAAGTATATCCAATTGTTCTTTACATTAGTTTCCTTGAATGAATTTTGAGCTATTGAGGTCAAAGTATCTTATGCATTGTTGTGTGTGGATGGCATTCCGAACACAGGAGCATTGTGTATAAGGAACAGGGAAGGTTGAATCAAGCTGCCTGCAATGCCCTCATGGCAAAGCTGGAAACACAGAAGGCTACATGTGATGCATCTGAGATGGAACTTATCAAGAAAATCAAACAGAGAGAAGATCTAGAGTTGCTACTCCACCCATGTATGGAACAGGCCAAGAAAGGGCTTCATGATGATGATACTTCAAGTTGCTCCAAGCAAATTATCAAAATGGAGTTGGAGGAAGTGCCAACTTGCTACCCCCCAGATATTGGATGTGCTCATTTTGCAAATGTAGCTGCAGCTGATGTCAAGGAAGCACCTGATACAGTAGTGAAGCACAAGGAAACCTTCCTCCCTCTTCTTGAGAGTAAGGAAGAATACTCTACATGTTTGCGGAAAGAGTTGAGATTGTTTCCAAAAGAAGAGCAAGCAGAAAGCAAGGCTAATATGTGCCTAATTGCTCCAAAAGAGCAGTGCAGGGCAGAGATGGAGATAGTGCAAAATGGACCAGCTTTATCTGTTGCAAACCTGGGCAAGAAAGTAGCAGTTAAGGAAAAATCTAGGCTGTCAGAAGCAGAGGAGAGTGACTTAGATGTCTTGATTGTTGGTTATGAGTATGAAGGAGCTAGAGCTAGAGCCAGAGAAGCTGAATCTGTTGGAGAGAATGTTACCATTGCCACATTATCAGATTTCAAGCAATCCAAATTTGAAGATTGGCCAAAAGAGGACTGTGCATCGATGGTAGGAGAAAACAACACATTGAGCAAACAGAGCAGGGTAGTAAAAGAAGATCGAGCCTGTAAACCCCTGGAGGATGACCAGTTAGATAAAATGTTTGGAGATGAATTAGCAATGCAAGGACAAGCAGAGGCAGTTATCGCAGATACAATTACAGGGGAAGAAAACTATGATGAAGATGACAGAATTGAAATGGCTGGCCAATCCAGTTTAGATAAATGGTTGCAGACATCGCTTCTGAATCCTCCTCAGGTAGGAGAGGACTCAGAACCAAAGAATAACAAACTTACAGCAACTCATGATGATGTCACTGCAACTCAAGTTGATGACTCCAACAAACTTGCCTCCAGATCACCCCATCTCAAGAAGACTCCTAGCTTTGGAGGGTCCGAGGAGAAGAAAGATGCAACTGAAACTACTTTGACAATGGCAGGAGTTCCAATGCTTCCCTATAGTACAGAAACGGCAGCCAATACTCTAGAGCTAGTAGAAAAGTTCCAGTCTTTGCAATTGGCATGTAATGTTGAAGGTCATGAAGAAATACAGACAAAGGCAGATGGTATACCTAAAACAATGAATACAGATGCAGAGCTCTCAAAGAAAGGGAATGAAATAGCAATCAAAGAAAATCCACGTGAAGAAATGGAGAATGAAAACCAAGCAATGACAACATCACCAGCAGTGGGAAATGTGGATGAAATGTTTGAACATGGAGTCAAGAAGATTCTGCATCAGCAGGAGGAGGAGCTAAACAATTTTGATCAAATAAAAGTTCATCAAACTGTAGGAAGGATACCTATGAAAGGAGATTTGTATTACATGCCAGAACTCAAAGAATCAGAAGGAAGCATCAGTGGAGACTGTTTGCAGGAAAAAGAAAGAGAGTGCAGATTACAGAGAAGTGAGAGTCATCGTGTGTGCTCAAATGCATATAACGCTACTGCCTCTTTTTCGGGTGTGCGGAGAACAGGCGGAGAGTCCAAAGGAAAGAATGTGGTGTTTGGAGAGGTGGTCCAGAGTGGAGAAAATAGAGAATTGGATGAAACCAAAAGAGCAGGAGATGAGGATGGTCATGGTCATGGTCATCAGGGAGTGATGTTGCTGAAGAATGGCCTGAACGCATCGATTAAGACCTGTACCCATGTTTGGAGAAAGGCAATCAAAAGATTAGAGGGTGTAGCGATTGGAACAGATCACAACAGAAGCGTTTAATTCATATATGTTTGTGGATTTTACTTCTACTTGTTCTGAATTTCTGGAGGAGTTTGAGATTCAGATTGACGGATTTTTGTAGAGGGGATCTTTAACAGTTCAGTTAGTATTAATCAGTTACGAGCTGATTAGTTTCACTTTTGCCTTTTGTTTTTCATTCATTATGTTGATACAATTGCTGAAAAAATGTAGAGTTTGTAGCCTTACAGTCTTGATTGTCGCACATTGACAGTAAAGTATCAAAACTATAGTTCAAATGAATTTCTGGAGAAAACTTATACGTATTCAAGACCAGGAAGAATAGTAAAGTTCGAATTTCCCTGCCCATCAATTCCCTTTTGCTGCCACCCTAGTAAGAATCATGACCATTTCAGTTCAGATTTGATCAATTACTGACAATTTTGACTTGGGGCTTGTCTTTTTTCTTTTGCACAAACACTTGTGTGATAAATAATTCTGAATATTGATGAGAGTCCCAAAACTACTGAACATCTTATGCGGTTTGTAATGCATTTAAACATACCTTCCATTCACCACACATCTAGATCTTTTGAAAAGTGTTTAATACATTTTTGAATATATGATTATTATCTTTCTAAAAATCACTAGTTATATGTTCTTTTCTCAATAAAACTACAAAGGAAGTATTAAAGTTACATGTTTCTTGTCTGGATATAATTACTTTTAAAGCATTGAAGTTGCATGTTTCTTGTCTTCATAAATTTATAAAAGAAGTATAAATGTTTGTATACCAGCTATTCACGGTAAATGTCTTTATATAGATTTGAACATTGATATAGTGAATATAAATTACTTCATTTTACCTGTTGTCGCACAATTTGTAGTTTGGGCAAAGCCCAACCCAATCCGCGGAATGTGTGACACAACTGGGAACAACTATTAGTGTTACCTCAATAGATGTTCCCTTTATTTTAGTGAAGGACAAGTTGCATGTTTTTTGTTTTCATAAATTTATAAAAGAAGTATAAATGTTTGTATACCAGCTATTCACGGTAAATGTCTTTATATAGATTTGAACATTGATATAGCAAATATAAATTACTTCATTTTACCTGTTGTCGCACAATTTGTAGTTTGGGCAAAGCCCAACCCAATCCACGGAATGTGTGACACAACTGGGAACAACTATTAGTGTTACCTCAATAGATGTTCCCTTTATTTTAGTGAAGGACAAGTCCAACACAAGGGAGACTTCCCAGTGACCGTAGGGGGATTGTGATGGAAAGTGAAAGGAAATGGAGAATATCCCTATAGGTCAAGGTTAAGAGTGGAAATAAGGCTTGAGAATGAGTCTTGTGAGATAGTGATTGGTTGCCAAGGTAGTGTACCTGCAAAACAATGTTAGTCTTGCCCGGAACAAGATAATATATGATGATCAAAGCCTTAAAACCAATGGAATCAACAAGAAACCTTGCTGTCCCAAATTGCAGCAGTATGAAAATATATATATCGTCAATAAAAAGAGTATAAGAGCTGCAAATTATACCATCAAAATCAAGTGCAAGATGTTAGAAATAAAACTAACAAAAAATAGATAATTTTTCAATGATTAGAGCAAGACTTTGATAGCAATTAAAGGGCTGTCAGTGTGCGTTATCAGCAAGATTTGTAGCAGCCTTATGGCTGTAGCAAACTTTTGTTATAGTAGCAAGTTGTAGCCACTAAAATCAACAAGTAAACCATCCAAACAATAACTGTTAACTAGTAGAACAATTACCAAGGCTTACAAGTGAATTTCAGCGGTATAAGAGTGAGTAAAAGAGTGAAAGAAGATAAATTTTCAATGATTAGAGCAAGACTTTGATAGCAATTAAAGGGCTGTCAGTGTGCGTTATCAGCAAGATTTGTAACAGCCTTATGGCTGTAGCAAACTTTTGTTATAGTAGCAAGTTGTAGCCACTAAAATCAACAAGTAAACCACCCAAACAATAACTGTTAACTAGTAGAACAATTACCAAGGCTTACAAGTGAATTTCAGCGGTATAAGAGTGAGTAAAAGAGTGAAAGAAGATGAGTTTGTTGTGTAGCCCTATTGGCTGTAGCATAAAGTTTATTACAACAATTAGATTACTTGGCTAATCAAGACGCCCTCAAAGCACAAAGTAGCTTAAAGCATGTAATTTGTTTTTTCAAACTTAGACAATTCAATCTCCTTGATATCATGTTTACCAATGCAAAAAAAGATTAGTGCCTTATCTATTGGGTTATGGAGTCTCTTGTTTATGAGTCAGGGTTTATTACTTCTCTCGGGGTGTAAGCCCTTTTACTCCCTAGAGCAAATAAACCTTAGCAAGGTAAATCTACAAGGGTGTAAGCCCTTTTGCTCCTTGTAGCAACCTTTGCAAAATAACATTTTCAATGACAACAAAGATAGATCTTGATGGAGGGTGTATGCCCTTATACTCCCTCCAAGGGTTTTGACAAATTAACCTTGAAAATAAAGAAGAAAACATAAAATTGCAGAAATTTCTTACCTAATCCAAGAGATAACATGAAAAACTCTTACTTATCAAGAATATTCCACTACAATTGCCAAAAAACAAGCATCAAGAGATAGTGCTAGCCTTCCTTCACCAATAGACAAGTAGAAGCATCCAAAAGCACAAGAGACAAGATGGAGTGAATTGCCCAAGTAGGATGAAAAATTCAGCCAAGAGCTTATGTCATTCTCAAGTGAGTTGTTAAAATGAAAGTGAGGTGACTTCTATTTATATGGTCACCTAAAACCATTTTGTCCACTTTAAGAAGTCAACAACAAATTAGAAGGGCAATCTCCTTTATTTCCCTATACAATTTGCAAAATTAAAATTTACATAAAATAAAGCCCTAATGATGATGATGTCATGCCCTAAAAGGGTGATGTTGGGCTAAGGATGAGACGTTGAGCCTCCAAGTTAAGATTGTTTGGCCTCCAAAGGCCATGTGTCATCTCGTCATGTGCTAGAGTGACAAGTAACACATCTCTCTCCATCAAATCACATCACATCACATCACCACTAGAATCATCAAACCCCATCATAACCCTATCATCCAAGGTGATGTCAAGGGCTAGGGTATGACATCCTAGGCCAACGTTCAGGTGCAAGGGGCCACAATGTCATTCTCAGAAGCTGTCCAAATGACGCCACATGCAACGTTCATCTTCTCAAGTGTGCAATGAGTGGGGCGCTTCATTCTGTGGGCTTCAAGCCCCTATGAAAGTCCAAGTGAACTAGTTCCTCCATGGAAAAGCTTTCACCTGGCAAAGTCCTACAAAGACAAACAAGTTAGCCCTCCAAGGGTCCACAAGTCAGATGTATCGTGCTAAGCAAGCCTTTTTTAATAAAAGAACCATCCAATCATGTGCATTAAATCCTCCCTTTTCAAATTAAACAAAAGCTCAAAGACCTTATACAACTTGCCAACTTTAAATATGGGAGGGTTGTCATGCTGCCCTATTGGGTAGATCAATCCCCAAGTCAAGGAGTGTTTCCCAAGAAGACCTTCTCTAAGTCATGTAAAAGAGCATGAGGTGGATGGGGGTATGACTTTTGGGCATGGGGTTTTTTGACATACAAGGGCTCATATTGTCTCATTTATGGGTGCCTTTGTAGAGGGTGTGTTGCATCTTCGTTTGTAATGCAACATTTTTCCAAGCCCTTCATTTGCCATTAATTGATTATGGTTCAAAACATTGAGTGCTATGTGCAATGGAAAGTAAGGAGCATCACAATGCCACTTGAAGCTAAGAACACATTGAGTGTCATGTGCAAGGAAAGTAAAAGACACTGCAATATGCATTCCCTCAACAAGCAAGACATTTATTAATTATGTGTTTGTCTTTTTATAGGTCCTTAAATTTTGTGGAGAAGCATTTCATTGCTCTCAGGACCTTAGGGAGAGTATCTAAATGACAATCTATGGCTCTGTTGACGAGCGAAATTGACAAGTCGTCAACTGGGAGAACAGGTCCGATCCGAGGTTGTCCAAGTAACCCAAGCCATTTGGTGTAACCTGTTCTGATGGGTTTAATAGCTCCGTTAGCCAATCTAAGGTCCTAGAATAAAGAAAAAGAATAACTAACTAATGTTAAATAATAATATATACATAATTTTTAATATAATTATATGTATAAATGTATTTGAGCAGAAAAAGGAAAACAAAAATATTGCTTATGAATAGAATTTACAAGTTGCAAGTTTTACTGGAAACTTACGAAATCAATGTAAAAATAATTGTTTTACTGAGGCAGATAAAGAAAGCACATTTGAATATTTTTTATTTTCTAATTAAAAATCTAACAAAACTTGAATTAACTAAGTTATGAAACACAGATGTACAGATAGTCAAAGTTGATCTCTAAACTTTCTGGTTTCACTAATATATAAAATGACATAAATTAGAAATAAAGAAGCTAACCTGATGTCAGTTCGTTAAATGTGTCTGTGGCTCTGTGTAAATCAATAGCATCCAACTGCCACACCTATGAGATAAATCTGCAATAGACTTATACTAAAATTGTTTTGAATAAATTCATAGAATGTATTGGCAGCCAAGATTTTAGAAACAAAATAGGGAACACATATTAATTCTGTGATTATGATCGCAAATGATTACAATGAGATAAATCTATGTGTAATACATTCACTATATTGTTCAACTTAAACATCAAATAGTGTGAATATCTGGAACAACAAATTATGAACGATATATATAACATGAATATCCTGAAACATAACATATCATTGAGTCTAAAGCTACAAGACATATTAATATACCAGGATTAAATAAAAAAAAAACATTAATGAAACACCATTAACAAAGGACTAAAGCCAAAATGTTGTACGATGTTCCATTAAGTCTTGAAAAATCATTTGTCCATCTTTGGTTCCAGGCCAAGATGCCTTTCATTTACAAAATGCAGGGTATTTAAAGAGTCTTTTTGAAATCTTATCTTCCTATCTCTTAGGATAGGATCAGATCCCATGAGATCAAAATATTACAAATATGGAGGGCCTACATCCACTCATAATCAAACTGTATCTTCAAATACTAATAAAAGTTTTTTCTCATTTACAAAATGAGTAGGAAATAGATACTAATCATCTAAATTGAACATGTTTCACCTCATAAAATCAACATCAAGATATACCACATCCTGAAAACGAAATAGGAACAAGTTAGATAATTTATTAACAACTAATTACTAAATTTTATTTAAAAATGACTTGAATTCAAACTAATTTTTAGAAAAAGATAAGCTACAGGTTTCTGTAGCTAGTATAAAATAGTAAAAAAAATAACAAAAAAATAAAAAATGAAATCTTTTATTTTTAAAACATAATCAAAACAAAACAACTATTTACTATTCCAGCAATTTGCCAAAGAGACACCTAATACATCCGAATTTATAATAGTGAAATTGGTTGAGTTTTTAATGGTCGTATTATCCAACCTGCTTAATCTTCTTGTTTGCCAAATTTAAATCTGAATTACTTTGTTCCTTATGCCTGTGGTTTTTCTTGACAATTGGTTTGTGAACAATATCGGGAATTGGCTTAACAGTAGGGGCATGAGAAAACTATCCTTTATCACATCTAAAANTAATCTTCTTGTTTGCCAAATTTAAATCTGAATTACTTTGTTCCTTATGCCTGTGGTTTTTCTTGACAATTGGTTTGTGAACAATATCGGGAATTGGCTTAACAGTAGGGGCATGAGAAAACTATCCTTTATCACATCTAAAACCCTCCTCCAATGACTTTCTAGGCATGAAAACAGATCGTGGCTTTTTGCCCAGTGGGTTCTGAATAACAACAAAATTTTGATCTGTGGTAGCATGGTCTTCTTGTGGATCAACACACAGGCCTTTGATAGAAGGGTTTAACTTTTGTTTATGATAGAGTTCAGCCATTTGCTGCATATCTTCACACCCACGGAGAGAAAAAGGGGAAAAAGAAAACTCAGGCAAAACAATTTTTTTGAGAAAATGCAGTCCAGAAAACAAAACATACCTCCAAAATGCATTCGTTTCTGAAGAATCTGCCCGTGATGAAGGTAAATTGCCCCATTTCCGAAATGAGTCTTAAAGGGTTTGGATTGATTCATAACGTTTTTCTTAGGATCGCTCCCGCAAAAACATGTCTCTGGCATGCAATTACGGTTTATTTGATTGGATTCACATCACCGTGAGATAGCAATGCATAACGACCATTTGGCTCCAACAAAGAACATGAGCCATTAAAATATGACTGGACTGTAACAGGGGCGACTCAAGATAGTTCTGGGTTTAGATGGCAAGGGTAATAGGAACAAATCTGAGCGGATAAAATGGAAACAAACCAAGCAAAACCCCTGCGTAATCATAGTATGAACATCAAGGTTTCAATGTTGAGGCTTGAGCATTCCTGGTAATGAAAACCTCGCGTACAGGGCATGACAAAAACCCTCAACTCATAATAAAAAGCTTATCAATTTACTCTGCCAACAAAAGGGTTAAGTACAGGGTATAATACTTGTGCATTAATGCTCATAACTAGCACGACTATAGTTGATTTGCAAAGGTTTTAAATATACAAACATGAACCATGTCCATAATTCAAATGCAAACCAACTAAATACATATAAATGATATCAATATTCAAAACATTCAAAAGGTAAGTCATTCAAGTGTTAGATATAAAATGGATATAAGCATAATGACCCTTTAAAAAGAATGCTTTGTATAGAAAACATAATATGAAGCCAAGTTTTCATGTTTGATTCATGCTTTCAGTCATGAATAAAACATGAAACAAAACAAAAACACAATATTTAAAGCATTAATGAATAACTATACTAATCCATTCATCGTCTAAAAATGATAATGTTTACAAGAATGAGGTGTAGGTAGCTATGGAGAATGTAATTTCCTGTTCACATAAAAAAATCGTGTGGGGTTGCCAACAGGCTCTTATCTTTTGTCAGCTATAATCCCTCTGGGTCTTTAGCCCCTTCTTCCCATGAAATGAGGTATAAGCCTGTCTTGGGTCAATAAGCCCGAAAACCCAAAAGATGAGGAAACTGAGGGTAAGAGTTGTGGAAAATGGTAAAGTATGGATGGAAATATTACGATGACTCTTCAATGAGACCCCCTAACAACAACTCTTTTCCTGAGGGTGACCCACTTACTAGGAAAAAATTTCAACCACCAAGGTGAAATGATGCAAAAGGCATAATTTCCAAGCAAATGTTTTCAAAATCGAGAAAGGACCCTTTGCAACATGTTCAAATGCTTCAATTATTAAAATGACACTTACCACGATACTAGACTTGTTACCTCATGAAGCAAGACCTGATGTCCTCTGAGGGCCAAGTTGGTGTGGTGGATGTTGCTGCTGCCAATAAAAGGTGATGTGTGGTAAGTGGAGGGGCTCTGTCTACTCATCTAGCTCTCAACACTCCATGTCTTTAACTTGTGGGCCTCGAGACATCATCTCCTTAGTTACCCCTAGAAATGAGGGGTAGCATCTAGATCTTACCTGGGGACATGTGCTCATCGTAGAGTACATGAGAACCTCAACATCTCCTGGTAAGACCTATGCCTACACACACTTAAACAAAACCCCCTAACTTGAGATATTGAAGGGTGGCACACTCACCCCTTTATTCATATAATCAAAACTTCAAAAATCCAACTATCCATTTAAAATAAATTTTTTCATTTTTCAAAAACTTCTAACTAAGATGTAATATGATTCAAGCAAATGTAGTAAAACAATTATGCATAAATGCAAATAAAACAACATGTAGAGAAAAATATGAACAAAGGGGTGAATCTAAATAAATGCAACTAAACTGCCATGAACATACAAATGTAAATGCAAGAAAACAAATGACCTACCTACTTACCTGGGGCTCGAGGCCCATGAAGTCAAGTTCTATTGATATAATAGGGCTTGTGGAGAGATCCATTAACTGGTAATGGCATTCTCCTACCCTCGACATTAGCTATGTAAAAATAATCTGACTCGGATTTTTCTTTGATTTGGTAAGGCCCTAGCCACGAATTGTCAAATTTCTAATGCATTCTTGGTTTCTCCCTTCTTTTGTCCCACATGAGAACAAAATGTCCTTTAAAATCCCTTTTCCTTGCTTTACGATCAAATGTTCCCTTAAATTTGTCTTGATTTCTTTCCATTTGATCAAAAGCCTTTCTTTTGGACTCATTCAATTCTACAAGTTGGTCAATCCTTCCTTCTAGCGCCTCCTTATTGGTAGAAAAATGTTGAGCTAATTGCAAAGATGGAATCTGGATATTTACAGGTAACCTCTCTTCCATCCCATAGACTAATTCAAGTAGGGTTTTCTCAGTAGAGGTCTTGGTTGTCGTGCGATTCGCCCAAAGGGAATACTTAATTTTTCTATCCCAACTCCTTTTGTTATCTCCGACAATCGTTTTTACAATGTTCATGATGCTCTTGTTATTGGATTCTGCGAGTTTTCTTCCCCAGGGGTAATAGTTCGAAGAATGAGACAAAACAATCCCGTACTTGAAACAAAACTCATTCAATGCCATTGAATTGAAAGACTTAATGTTATCAATAGTAATTTTGGCAGGGACATTGAATCTTGTATTTATTCTTTCTTTAAGGAAGTTCATCACCACTTCTTCTGTCACTCTTGTTATTAGATAAATCGGTGAATGCGGACATAAACTAATCTCCCTAGATCCACCTGGACCTAGAACAAAACAAAACAGGACATGACACTTTCCCTAGGTTGCTACCATTGAACTTGTCATCAAAGAAGGAGTGATGGACATACCTTTATATATCGCTTCGTTATATCTCTGTTGTCCCTTCTTTGCTCCGGTGCTCTTGTGATATCAGATCTGCAATGACACAAACCAACCAAAGTGAAAGCAACAATTATAGATTCAATGGAAACCTAAACATGTGATCAAGGAGTCATGTAATAAAATACTAATCATTTTATGGGAAAGAGACATGCCACTGTATCATATTAAGTAAAAGTGGAAAATACAACCAGAGTGCCTTGATGTCGCAAGTTCCCTTTCAGTGGTCCTTTGTTCCAACACACACATACACTTGCTCCGAATTTGCATGAAGATAATCCACAAAGCTTGATGGGCAAATGGAGGCCTCAAGCACCAATTGTATTAGGATTATTCACACAGTCTTCAGCCTATTCTTTGCTCATTCTTGCTTGACCTTGCTTAACCTTTTCCATGAGAAATCCATTATTATATAGGAGAATATGAAGTGGTTACTAGGATGAGGATGATCCCACTAAATCAAAAAACTAGTAAAATCACAACCATACAGACGCCACCTCACATTCTAGAAGATTCTCCTTCTAGAAACTTCGTGAAACTTCTTCCTTTACTTAACTTCAAGCGCTGCCAAACCCTGCCTATATAGAAACATGCAGAAATCCCGTAGGCCAAGCATAGAGAAGTCTACGGAAATCATTGATTTCCGCACTGTGTACCACTGTCAGCCTTCAACGTCATTCTAAAAATGTGCCTTGTAGGGGAAGAACTCATCGATTTTCCTCATGTGAAAGATTGTTTTGGAAGTCTGAACACATGTTTATGGGGTCATCATCAGAGTGACCAAAATAATGTGTAACAGAATGCCCCCCAAAGTATGAGGCTGGAACATGTGACAGCAAAAATACTTTGTTAAATGCGTGTGTGTGTCAGAAACAAGGAGCACACCAATCAAGAACCTGCAAACAACCACACATCTGCATAGAATTATACCATTTATGAGGTAGGAATTCCCATACTTAGATTACAAGTGATTGAAATCATAAATGTAAGGCATAGCCACGAATTATACACTGTGGATCCATGTCATCGAAATTCTACATAGCCACCAGAAATACACCGTGGATTTATGTATTAGAAAGTGTAAAGTCAGACAAAGCCACAAGACATACAAAGTGGATCTGTGTGTCAATTCAAATCATAAATACTCCATCGCAACCTGGGCCAAAAAGATGATATCCAGGGTCTTGAATCCTGTCGTCCGTAAGTACGAATCTAACCATGCGATTACAGGTGTTGAAGTCGAACATGGTAGAAACCACTTGATTATCGGTCATTGATGAAAACCATTAACAAGTTTGAGGGAAATCACCATTGATGTCAATGACTCCCAAGGTACCTTAGTACAATCCAATGAATGTGAATAAATGATCTGAAGTCGAACACTCGATGAAATATCTCGATCATGGACCAATGATGTGAATCCACTGTCGAGAACGAAGAAATCTGCCATTGAGGCATGCAGGCTCTAAGGTACTAAATGATTTCTAAGTTTTATTCCTATATGATGAGTTGAAGTCGACAGGAAAAAGACTTGTCACAGGAGGGCCTTGATGTATCCCCCATCAGCAACACAAAATAAGTAATAGATTTAAGGATAGATCAAAGTATGAAAATGATTTGAAATGGACACAGGGAAGGCCGACATGGTAAGAAATGACAATGCAGATGGCCGACTCAAAGGAAGGCTTGTTTGGACTTCTCTTGAACATATGAATGACACGACACTAGTCATGGCAACATTGAATAAAAAATGACCCAAGATATGAATTAGATGAAGGCTAGACGAGAGACAAATGGATTTCCCAACCCGGAGTAAAATGACGAAGGGGGTGTCATGTTCAAGAGTGACTAGTACTGCCACTAACACAGGTACAGAAACACATCTCTTTCCCAAATTTCCCCCCACCATTTCTGACGAGTACCTCTTTATTTTTACCTCCAAGCTTGAGGAGGATAACATATGCTTGTAATGTAAGCTCATCCTTCGGACAAGTCCCTCGGAGTATTTTTAACGAACCCTAAGAAGGAGTGGTTCAGTCCCATGTGGGTCTTTTGATGTTTGTTTAACGAGTCCAAACATAGAAAACTTGGGGGTTTTTCATGTTTATAGAGTCTGAAAAACACTTAAAGAGAACTCTCTCAGTTCCTTTTTCGTAAAATAGTTTGACAGGAACGAAAAAGTGATAAATTGTTGCCCATCGAACATTTTATTCAAATACCTTTATGAGCGTGAACAGAACAAGGTCACTTGCCAATATTTTTGTTTTTATGGAGGGTGAAAAGAGCTTAAATGATACTCTATGTGTGTCGTTTTTCGTGTTACCAAGATAAGTACGAAAGGACGACAAAAGTATACTCGGTTGCGTTCTCATAATTTTCGAGCATGAGAATGAACGAAGAGTGAACTCGAAGTTTTACTAAAAAACCCTAAAAAGTATCGATATGCATAACAGAGAGAAAAAAAAATTACGAAACAAAGATCCATACTTCGTTAATTAGGACTCTAGTCTTCTCCTTGCAAGAAACAAGACACTTACGAAACCATTAGTTATGAGGGTTTATGACCAAACACATTTTTATAGTATAAAATATTATTAAAAAAGGAAAAAATGAAATAAATAAGAGCAAGAGGTCTTTTTTGTTACCATTTCATTTGTGTTTGGTGAAGAACTTGTAAAAAAAACCCCTTTTCACCCCTTACTTCGGCGGGCAATTGTGAAGAGCACATGCAATCAATCGACGAATGGTTTCTGTGAAAACAGTAAGTGCTTCATCTTCTTCCTTTTCAATGGTGTAAAATTCGTTTTTAGTGGTCAAAAGATGATTTTTTTGGTGATATTTGGGCCAGTAGGCATGTGCTAGGGCTGCTGTAGGTGGCCTATATCAGGCCCTATGGAAATCAAGGATTTCCGCAGGTGCCCAATGACCCTCCTGCGGAAATATCGCACTGTAACTGAAGCTCAGTTGCGGCAGCCGAAAACCAAAAAAGAAAAGCAAGCGTTGAACCAAAAGAATTCCTGAAAAGGGTGGATAAAGATGCTAAATGTCCTCTTTTACTTCGATGCAGGTGTTTGATTGCAAAAATGTTGGAATGGAGAGAACATGAGCATGGATATGATGACTCTATGGATTTGAATGATCTAGGAACCATTGATGCTCTTCGACAATGTGGCCTATTGAATTTTTTCAAAGTCCAGGGCATGAGAGCCCAACAGAGACTATTAGAGTACTTGGTCCATATGTGGGATGTAGAACAACAAGTATTTCATGTGGGTGTTCATGTCCTCTCCTTGGACATTGAGGATATTTACTTTTTGATGGGGCTATCTCGTTGTAGGGCACGTGTGTCTCTGACAGGGGGTCGAGGTGGTGGTTTGCCGATGAGTGAGTATATCCATCGGCATTGTGAACCAGATGTCGAAAGGCGCAAAGGTAAAGTGGCTATCTAAGGTGTGCGGGATTTGACTTTCAGAACCATCCTCTTTACCATTGCATGGATGGCAGGAAGCTCGTCGCAAGACATGGCGCTCCAAAGTTACTTTCAATATGCCATTGAATGTCTGGAACCTCATGTATTCAATTATTGTGACGGTTTGCTACAGAGTATGAAGATACAACTCACTAAAATCAAGAGAGGAGACCTAAAGCAGTTTGGTCATGGGTCCATTTTGGTGTCTTTCTTCTTAGAAAGAGTTCCTCATTTGTGACTACAAGTAGAGTGGGGGTTTCCAGCTCCACGAGATCCAAGAATGAAATGGTGGTGTGAACTTATGGCACGACACGTAGCGGGCCCTATAATCAAGTACAATGATGCATTTTTTGATTGGTTAAGGCCCCAAATATTGATGATTGATGATTATGCTTACGTCGACCTGGACTTTCGGGGTGATCCTAACTTGGCTCTCCCTGAGGGATTTCATTGGGGATATCTAGGTAAGAAAGACATTTTGTTCTTTATAATGTTTTTATGGTTTTTAAGATATTAGATTTTTTTTGTGTTTTCAATCTAAAGAATAATCAAAGATTTTTTACTATGCAGATGTAGGGCCACATCGACCTCTAGGAACATCTCCAATTCTAAGGTGAGAAGAGTCACATGTGGTAGCAGGGTGGGACACCGACGACTATGAGGTGATGGAGCAGAACTTAGAAGGATTGACGACAGACATCCCCGACATGTCGATTGAGGAGGTCTCGAGGCGTTATCAATGCCATACTGTAGGCGTGTCCGACTCACTTAGTCAGTTACTTCGCCGGGTAGCATAGGCAGTGGTGTGCTATCACGAGCGACATCCATGATACTATTCCGAGCGACATTTGTGATGCTATTTTGTATGAGCCATGGGCTCTATATTTTGATATTTTGGTCCTTGGATGGAAAACTCGTTTTGTAAAACTTTTTCATTATATATATACATGAGGCTTCTACTGGCTTACTCTGCTTTTATATACAATGTGTAATTTGTGATTGGATTTATAAATGTCTCAAATGTCTGTCTAACACATAATTAGCTAGAGCATCAGTTAATGTATTTATACATCTAGGAATGTGTTGATATTCAATATAAACAAAATGACGTTCCAAGAGACGAATTAGTAGATACACCCATAACAAAGTAGGACTTCAAATAGTGTAGACATTACTTAACTGGAGTACTACTAGCTGCGAATCAAGTCATACAATGAAGTGATGAATCCCAAGTGAGATAGAATCGGTCAATAATTCAATGACTGCGCTATATTATGCGATATTATTGGTTGCACGATCGAGGCAAACACCTTGTAAATTGATAAGTTCGTTGGTGGGTGCATAGATTTCCCAAGCAACATAATCTAGGTTCTGAGTACTACGGCTAGCACCATCAGCGAAGCCAATATAGGGTAGATAATATGTTGACATCTGGAAACCAAGCACAATGCAAGGTAAGCAGTTGGGGATCGAAACCGAATAATGAAAAAACACACAAAAGTAAACACAAGAGTATGGTACAGTAAAAGTACAATAACTCATGAAGAGATAGTCTAAGCATAGTACTTCTTCAATTAAAGCCCATTTTTGGGTTCACTCAAAGGAATTCCATCATAATCTACTAACTCGTAAGCTCCCTTCTCTAACACTCGTTTGACGATATATGGACCACGCCACATAGATTTGTTTTTTCTTTCTCCTAGCAGGTCATGATCTTGTTCATAGAGGAGAACGTGATCTCCCTTAGATAAAACACGCGGCTTGACATGCTTGTCATATTGGAATTTTACACATTTCTTCTGGGTTTCAATAACTAGGGTGGCCTCATGACGGGTCTCTTCTAATTGCATAAGATACAATAGATGTTCCTCTTCGGCAGAGGTGTTTGGGAGAAGTTCGACGGCTAGCTTCAAGGATGGTATTTCACATTCAATCGGGAGAACGACTTCAATGCTGTAGACTAGTTGAAAAGGGTTAAATCCCGTAGCAGACTTCACAGACGTCCGATAGGCCCATAATGCCAAAAACAACATCGTGTGCCAGGTGGTCTTATGGATTCCTATTATCTGACGAAGCATAGTGATAATAATTTTATTTATTGCTTCGACTTGGCCGTTGGCCTGTGGATAATAGGGGGTCTTGTTTTCATGCTGAAGACCCAACTTGTCGGTAAGTTCGGACATCATAAAGTTCTGAAAATGGCTACCGTGATCAGTAACGATAGCTTGTGGGATCTCGAATCGAGTAATAATATGATTAAATATGAAAAGGGCTGTAGTTTTCCTGGTATTGTCGAAGGTAGGCATTGCCTTGGCCCATTTTGTGAAATAATCCATGGCTACAATAATGTATCTATGCCCCCTGGCTGAGTGAGGGTTACAGGTCATGAAATCAATGCCCCATTTCATGAAAGGTCCAATTGAAACTACAGGGTGTAAAGGAGCAGGGTGCGATCTTATATTCTTGTGGTATGTTTTGAAAGCATGGTATTTTTGGATGGCGATAATACAATCTTTAAATAAAGAAGGCCAAAAATATCCTGCTCGTAAGATCTTCTGGGCAATAGCATACCCAGACATGTGACTACCACATGCTCCAGAGTGGTAGTCATTCAAAGCTTTCTCAACTTCATAATAGATGAGACATCGTTGAAAAACAAAGTCAACCCCATGGCGATAAAGAGTGTCACCGAGGATAATGTACTGACGGGCTTGGTAGCGTATTCGATGACGGTCAGCGCTAGACAAATCAGGCCAAAAATTCTGAGTTTGGAGATAGATAATGATATCCACATACCAAAGGTCATCAAAACTGATCAGAAAAAGGGATTCGCTGGGTAAAGAATCCTCTGCTACATTCTCTGTCTCAGTGTAGGGAAGGTCACATATCAGCTCGACAAACACCAAGGATTTATTAGACTTAGCGCGTTCAAATTCTAAGTCAAACTCCTGGAGAATTACTATCCATTTGGAGTATTTTCCCCCTAGCAATTGGCGTGTAAGAATGTGTTGCATGGGGTTGCAATCGTAAATTATAGTGGTCTTGCGTAATAATATATAGTGACAAAATCGATGGACAACTTGAACAGCTTCCAAGGCCAGTTTTTCAACATGTAAGTATTTGGCTTCGGTAGTCGTGAGACTCCGAATCAAATAATAAATGACATGTTCGTTGTGTAAATCATTTTCCTGGACTAGAACCATGGCAATGGTAGAGTCCGAAGTAGCGAGATAAAGGAAGTAATCTCGACTATAATCGGGGGGGGGGAAGTAATGGGGTACGGGTTAAAGTTAGTTTCAAAGCTTCGAAATCTTTGTTGGCAGTGGAATCCCATACAAACTCAGAACCTTTCTTGAGCAGTCGAGTAAATTCGAGCGTTAATTGAGCAAAGTTTGGGATGAAACAACATAAAAAGTTTGCCTTCCCTTGCAAACTTTGCAGCTGGCGAAGTGAAGGAGGAGGAGGGAGATTGAGGATCGCCTCAACCTTCAAAGGATCAACCCTGATTCCCTGGCGTGACACGATAAAACCTAGAAGTCGGTCATAATCCACACAAAAAACAAATTTGTGTGGGTTTAAGCATATACGATAGAACCGACAATGAAGGAAAATGGCTCGGAGGTGGGCCAGATGGTCACTACGATGCATGGAATGCGCCGGTAGGTCATCTAGATATGGATGTACAAGGTGATTAATATTATGAAAAGAATAAGACATAGCACGTTGAAAAGTCGCACCGACATTCTTTAAACCAAAGGGTAGTTTCCGGTAGGCAAAGGTGCCCCAAGGAAAAATAAAAGTGGTTTTGTGTTGATATGCGGGCAAGATGTTGATTTGATTATAGCCAGAGAAACCATCCATTAAAGAGAAGATTCCACTCCCGGCACAACCGTTGATGATCTGGTCAACGAAGGGGGTGGGAAATTTGTCCTTAGGACAAGCTTGATTTATATCCCTATAATCGACGCAGACAAGGATCGTACCTTGTTTCTTGTTAACCAGAACGAGATTGGATACCCAATCAATTAAAGCAACAGGATAAATAAAGCCAACTTTAAGAATTTTTTCGAATTCAAGCTTAATAGAAGCTGCTTTATGGGGGTGGATTGTTATCAGATAAATTGGTATATGTAGACATTAACAGATCTCCTTAGATCCACCTAGATCTCGAACAAAACAGGATAAGACATAACACTTTCCCTAAGTCAAAATCATTGAATTTACCATCGAGAAAGGAATAAGTGACATACCTTTAGATATCGCTTCCTTATGTCTCTGTTGTCCCTGCTTCACTTTGGTAGCCTTGAGATATAAGATCTACAATGACACAAATCGACCAAGATGAAAGCAACAATAATATATTCAATGAAGACCTAAACATGTGATCAAGGAGTCATGTAATAAAATAAGAGCGATTTTATGGGAAAGGGACATGCCACCATATTTATATTAAATGAAAGTAGAAGATACAACCAGATTGCCTTGATTTTGCAAGCTTCCTTTTGGTGGTCCTTCGTTCCAACACACACACTTTCTCCACACTTGCATGAAGAAGATCTGATGTAGCTTTATGGACAAATGGAGGCCTCAAGCATCAATTCAAATAGAATTCCTCACACAATTCTGAATCTATTCTTTCATCAATTCTCTATTCAATATTTCTTAACCTCTTCCTTGATAAACCTTTCATTATATAGGAGAAGGAGAGATGGTTAAAGGGATGAGGATGTTCCCACTAAATCTAAGAATTCAGTAGGATGCCAACCATGCGAATGGCAACTCATTTTCTAGAATATCCTCTTCTAGAACCTTTGTAACTTCCTCTTCTCTTTAAGCTTTGAAATAGGTTCACACCCTACCTATAGAGCAGACTGCGAACACCTCGCACTCCAAGTATAGAGTTGTCTGCGAGAATCAGGGTTTCTCACACCCTACAATATAGGCAGCCTGCGAACTCATCTTAAAATATGTTTTGTAGAAGAAGACAAAAGTCACTTTTCTCAGGAAAAGGGTCCTTATGAGAGCCTGAACACATAACTGTAGAGAAATCAACAAAGTGACCAAAATAATGTGTAACAGAATGCCTCCCAAAGTATGAGGCTGGAACTCATGACAGTCGAAATACTTTGTAAAATGCATGTGTGTGTCAGAAACAAGGAACACACCTAATTGGAAACCTGTAAACAATCAAGAATCTGCAGAATATAATATTAGTTATGAGGTAGACATTCCCATGTTTAGACCACAAATGAACGAAATCATAAACGTAGGCCATGTCCACCAATCATACACCATGGATCCATGTCATCGAAATGATACATAGCCACCAGGAATACACTGTGGATCTATGTTAGAAGACTCAGATTAGGACATAGCCACGCGACATACAAAGTGGATCTATGTGTCGATACAAATCATAAATACTCCATCGCAACCTAGACCAAAAAGATGAGACCCAAGGTCTTCAATCTCGTCATCTGAAAGTACAAATCTATCCATGTGATTACATGTGTTGAAGTCGAACATGGTAGACACCACTTGATTATCAATCATTGATGTAAACCATTAACAAGTGCGAGGGAAATCACCATTGATGCCAATGACTCCCAAGTTACCTAAGTACAATCCGAACGAATGCGGATAAATGAGTTGAAGTCAAACACTTGACGAAATCTCTCGATCAGGGACCAATGATGTGAATCCACTGTCGAAAGTGAAGAGACCTGCCATTAAGGCATGCAGGTTCTAAGGTACTAAATGATTTCCAAGTCTTATTCCCGGATAATGAGTTGAAGTCGATGGAAAAAGACTCATCACAGGAGGGCCTTGGTGTATCCCCCATCAATGACACGAAATAAATAACAGATTTTGAGGGTAAGTCAAAGTATGAATATGATTTGAAACGGACACAGGGAAGGCCGACATGGTAAGAATTGACAACTGCAGATGGCCAACTAAATGGAGGGCTTGTTTGGACTTCTCTTGAACATATGAATGACACGACAATCGTCTTGGCAGCAATGACTCAAAGATGACCCAAGATATGACCTTGTAGAAAGTCAGACGAGAGACAAATGGATTTCCCAACCTGGATTCAAATGACGAACAGGGGGTGTCATGTTCAAGAGTGACGCTTACTTCCATTAATACAAATACTAAAACACATCCCTTTCCCAAAATTTGCCCCACTATTTCTGGCGAGTGCCTCTTTATTTTTACACAAGCTTGAGGAGGATAACATATGCTTGTTTATGTAAGCTCATCCTTCGGACGAGTCCCTCAGAGTACATTTAACGAACCCTAGGAAGGAGTGGTTCGGTCCCATAAAGGGTCTTTCAATGTTTATTTAACGAGTCCAAAGATAGAAAACTCGGGGGTTTTTCATGTTTGAGAGTCTGAAAAACACTTAAAGAGAACTCTCCCAATTCCTTTTTCGTAAATTAGTTCGACGAGACCGAAAAAGTGATAAACTATCACTCACCGAATGTTTTCTTCAAATACTTTTACGAGCATGAAGAGAACAAGATCGCTCGACAATCTTTTTGCTTTTATGGAGCGTGAAAAGAGATTAAAGGATACTCCCTTATTTTTTTCGTTTTCGTGTTACCATGACGAGTATGAAAAGACGAGAAAAGTATACTTAGTTGCATTCTCATGTATTTTCGAGCGCGAGAACGAAGACTGAGCTCGGGGTTTTTCCTACAAAACCCTAAAAAGGTATTCGTACATATGACAAAAAAAGAAAAAACACTCGTACACCGTCGTTTGGGCTTCTCGGTCACCTATCTGCGAAAAACCATACTCACAAGGCCATTAGGGTATTAGGTTTTTAAACAAAATAATAAAAATAATATAATAAATCAATGAGAAATAGTAAAAAAGTGAATAAATATGGGTGAAAATCTGTTTTTACCATTTCATTGTTACTTTGTCAAAAACTTGTCCAACACACCTCTTTTTTCCCCAAATTTCTTTGCTCGATTGCGGGAGGTACAAGCGATCATTCGGCAAACGGTTTCGGCCAACGAGGTAA